>OU343223.1:7219719-7299813 GCA_910596185.1 Chrysanthemum makinoi | reverse complement strand
ATTTTGCTGCAGCTGTCTTCCTTGTGGGCATATATTTGGAGCTCCATGTATACAGAAATGGCTTCAAACCAACTCATGTGGGACGGTGGGTTTGTCTTCCAGTCTGTTCACCATAATTTATTCAATTTAACCATGTTTATTATTCTAAATTCTGGTCTTGTATTAATCAATTGTTTTCAGTGTCCTCAATGCAACATCTTATGCTCATTGGAGGATGTTAGACTTCTTTATGCAACCCCCCTTTGCATTCCTGCTGCTGATAAAGGTGTTGCGATCAAAGGTAATCAATCTCTTTGTTAAATTTAAACTTCATTTTTTTATATATATTCATATATAATGTGCGGTGTCAAAGCATTACTTTTTTTTTTTTTTTTAATAAGTTGTGTATTAATCAAGCAACTCCCCTTTTGGTCTCATAAAAAACTATTATAATTTCATCCAGATATCCACTAGACGCTTTCCCTTCATCAAACAAGGAATAGTCACATTCAGAAAGTTTGAAATTGGACGAAGGAATTTTGCATTGAAAAAAGGTCCGATCTGCGAAAGAAACGGCTGGCTGGTGTTGTAGGACGGAAAAATGATTTAATGAAACGTCGGACCGACTTATTGGACAGGATGGCTAGTGTACTAAATCGGGCCAATGCATTGGAACAACGGGGTGGTTCATTGTGTCGGCGGATGCATTGCGATTACGGGTGATGCATTGGGCGGTGGGCGGATGAATATTCTACGGGCTAAAGCATGCGAAGAAGGCTAAAGCATTGAGTCAGAGTGCTAGAGCATATAATCAATTAAGGCATTTGAGGTAAGATTGCACTATTTTTCTCGACGCTACGACGACCTTCGGAAGAACACTACACATTGTGCCGCAGCAGCTACTTGTCACTAAGACTAATTTATTAAGCATCATAAAGTTTGATGACTTTGTATCTTATTTATCGTGCATTCTATTTATTGTATTTGCTTCTTGGTTTGTTTTAAACGAAGTCCACTCGTTCCGGAGGCGCCAAGACTTTGAATTTCGTAATATTTATGTGTTGCAGCAGGTCCCAAACCATATGTTACTTCTGGTATACGTTCAGTCCCAACCATATTAACTAGCATTATACTTGTGCGTTGCATCGGAACAGTTTTATCAACACGATTAAATATATAATACTTTTAACGTTTACCAACACAAACACGTTTAACTTGAACCTTTGCATCGTATTAAACAACCACCAAATGGCCCTTCATTATTAACGCCTGGTCCTTGTTCTATCTGACCCAACCAGGGCTAGTTTGACTTCTCATTCAAAGCCCAGCCCCATGCCCTGCACAATATCATGCTTGGCCCGCCTGGCCTCCTGGCCCCGACCTGTTCAGTCCAATAGTCCATACAACAATAATAAGACGACTTTAGAAAAATTGATTGTTCTTACATGTTACGCTATCATCGTCCTTAATCCTTACGAACTTGACACGTAATATTTCCGGTTGTTACAATATTTATAGAGTTAATTACTTAAATCGTTCCTGTGATTTGTCGGGTATAATGAAAATGGTCTATAAATATACGTTTTCCGTTTGTTTTTATACGTTTTCGTCCGTTTTTCTTACGTTTTTAACCGTTTTTATACGTTTTCTTCTATTTTTATACGTTTTCATCCATATTTATTCGTTTTTATACACTTTCATTCATTTTTTATTACGTTTTCATCCGTTTTTATATGTTTTCATCCGTTTTTATACGTTTCATCCATTTTTATACGTTTTCGTATGTTTTATTCGTTTTTATATGTTTTTGTCCATTTTTATACGTTCTTATCAGTTTTTATACGCTTTCATCCATTTTTCTTCCATTCTTGTCCGTTTTTACCCCGTTTTAGTATGTTTTTTTATACGTTTTCATCCGTTTTTATATGTTTTCGTTTGTTTTTCTTCCGTTTTCATAAGTTTTCGTCCGTTTTCTTACGTTTTTTATACGTTTTCATCCATTTTATTTCGTTTTTATACGTTGTTATACGTTTTCGTCCGTTTTTATACATTTTCGTTTGTTTTTACACATTTTCGTCCGTTTTTCTTACGTTTTTATCCATTTTCGTCCGTTTTTATACGTTTTCCTTCGTTTTTATACGTTTTCGTCCATTTTCTTACGTTTTTATCCGTTTTCATATTTTTTTATACGTTTCCGTATGTTTTTATACATTTTCGTCCGTTTTTATACGTTTTCGTCCGTTTTTCTTACGTTGGCATATGTTTTCATCCGTTTTTATACGTTTCCGTCCGCTTTTATACGTTTTATTACGTCTTCATACGTTTTTATGTTTTGGTCCAGTTTTCTTATGTTTTTATACATTGTTATCCTTTTTTATACGTATTTGGTCTGTATGAAACGGACAAAATGTATAAAAACGGATGAAAGCGTATAAAACGGATGAAACGTATGAAAACGTATGAAAAACCTATATAAACGGTCGAAATGGTGTAAAAACGGACGAAAATGTATAAACATAGATGAAAACGTATTAAAAGAGATAAAAACGTAAGAAAAACCGGACAAAAACGTACAAATATGAACGAAATATATAAATATGGATGGCGTATAAAACAACAAAATATAAAAACATTATAAAACGACAAAGCGGGGAAAACGTATAAAACGGATGAAAACGTACGAAAACGTAATAAAAACTTAAAAAATCAGTTGATAACGAATAAAACGTAGAAAACGGATAAAAGCGTAAGAAAACAGGCGAAAACATATAAAAACGAAAGAAAATGGATAAAAACGTATAAAATAGATGTAAACGTAAAAAAAGGATGGAACGTATAAAAACGTAATAAGAACTTATAAAAACGGTCAAAATCATATAAAAAATGACGAAAACGTATAAAAACATAAGAAAAAGGCATATACAGATATTTAAAAGCGTTATAAAATGAACAAAACGTAAGAAAAGGGGACAGCGTATAAAAACAGAATGAATAAACGTAATAAATAAATTTAGGAACTAAATTCGTGATACCTCACAAACCACAAGGGCCTTACTTTTAATGGTATTTATGTCATTTCAGCCATCTAAAATGGTCAATCTAACGGAAATAGTGGTCAAGGGACCAAACTCGTTATGGGTCAAAGCCACAGAAAAAGGATCCGAAAAAAGAGAGTTTAGGGACCATTTTCATTATACCCGATAAACCACATGGACGATTTAAGTAATTAACTCATATTTGTATGAATGGATACGGGGTTTCCATCATAATCTAATATTGCTAGTTGCTACAAAATTTAGTATAACCATTATCCATATACGATAGTAATGTATATCACAATAAGTTTTGTATGCAATTTTTTTAGAGGCTAATATATTAAGAGACAGAAAAAATACAACGTTGGTCCCTAAACTTGTCCAAAAGCATCGCAGGGGCCCCAAACTTGAGAAAATCGTCGCTGTGAGTCTAAAACTTGGTTTTTTGAGGCCGATTGTGTCCCTTGACCGGTAATTCTCAGGTCAACGCCCATTTTGCGTTATATTTTCAAGGGCATTATAGTCCAACCACATTTTAACTTTAATCTAACTCAACCGAACCCCGACACTCAACCTGAAGGACCAACTGTGAAATAATATAATTTTAACTATGCAACTTGACCGTATCTTCTCTGATACGCCTATTATTGTTTGCGCGAGAACCAATAAACCCACACCCAACCATTAAGACTTGAGTAAGACCCGATCATCTATCACACACATTATCACATACAACCTCTACTGAACACAACCCTCAACAAGCTACCCATATTTGTCCAAAAAAAACATTTAATCTCTAACAATAACAGACAAGGACCTTAGTATGATAGCAATCACGAATGAGATGGTAGAGTATGTGAAGGCCAAATGTGGGGGATACTTGGTTACAAAGAGATGAATATCCGATGAAATGGTTGAAGATTTATGCAGATTGTGTGATTGACATATTAAGGTTAGCAGTCAATTGTGTCCCACTTGCAAGAAATCCAAGCAATGGCAGATTCTGAAAAAAAAAACGATTATAGCAAACTAAAAGTCTCTGACGATATGATTGACATTGTCATAGTTACTTATACTTATGGGAATAATTGGGATATAGAAGATGAAATTGCTAATGTGATACTTGAAAACTTGTGGAAAAAATATGTGAATAAGGAGGTTGCGAAAGATTAGACTTAATTATTGAAAAGTAGGATAGCAGTAATGGTTGAACGCTGATGTCTTTATGTTTTTGCTATCTTTCCAGATACCAACTCTAAAGGAAAGGAGGTTGATGTCATCATTATTTCAGACACATCTGATGATGATTTTGGTTGTTTTCTTCTAAGAATACTACTTCCACATCAAGGGTTAGAAAGGGAAAGTCTTCTACTTTGAAAGCTTCCACTTCGCAAGCTTCCAAGGAAAAAACTCCCAACACTTCCAATTCACAACCTGTTAGCACCCTTGTTCATAAAAGTCCAAAAACAAGGGAAATGATTACAAATGTTGTACTTGGTATTGGAGCGGCTGTGGGATGCTCCAGGCACAAAGAGAATGAGTCGTATGTGCCTCCCCTAAGGAGCTCAAGTCTCCCCTCATGAATATCAAGTCATCAAGAAGCAACTTTTGTTATTTTTAGTTGTTGATGTAATGAAGATGTAAAATTTTGGCGATGATGGTTACTCAAAACGACGCTTGTTAACATGTATACTTTGATGTATATGGTATAATTACTTGGTGATGTATGTATATTTACCATTTTGACAGTTTGCATTTGCATATGGAGTTTAGGGGCTGTTTAGAAAAACTCATTTTGACTTATAAAGTCAACAGATACCAAAAAAATTATTAACCAAACTGAATTGTTATAATCTTTTATTATATCTTTTGTTTGCATTTGTAGTTTTTGTTTTGTTGTTTACATTGTTCAGTTTGCAATTGCATATGCAGTTTAGGGGGCTGTTTGGAATAACACAATTTGACTTATAAAGTCAACAGATACACCCAAAAAAAAATAGTATCCAAAATGCATTGTTATAACATAAGAACTACACACATGTCATTTAAGTTACATTTAGCCTGAAAGACAACATAGTATTTCTTACAGGTGATTCACTTGGTTAATTGACTAGCAGGTGATTCACTTGCTTTATGACTTTCAGTTACTTCACGTAGTGTTTGTCTTGGCCGTACTCCACTAGATATTTGAGTTGCAGGTGGTTCACTTTCTTCTTCATCACTGCCTAAAGAAGCACCAACTCTAGTAGATGCACAAACATGTAGGCCTACTACATATCGACCACTATCTGTTGTAGTTGTGTTTTCTCTTGTAACACCACCTCTACCAGTATAAGATGTGTTTCCCCTTCTGCCAAGGTACACTGGACAAACACACCACATGAAATCTTTATAAAGTGGACGCCTTGCAAAAAAGGTCAATCCAACCCTGTTTTTAAACTGAACACATTGTTTTAAAATTGTATGCTATATCTCAATGTTTTTATTGGCACTAAGTAACCATTGCCATGTCGAAGTCCCTATATCATGAACCATTAATCACGAGCGAGCAAACACGAAGAATGTGGATAGATCTATCGGGATTGACGAATCCTGTTTGTTTGACCAAGCCTTGGCAAACAAACGCACTCTATTTGAGAACTCTAGGTATAATGGCAAATTATCTACTAGGACCACTATTGTATTAAATCAACTATTAACGTTTTGGTTGTCATGAGCGTAGTGCAATAATAATTGCTTTTTGCCAAAAATGTCATGAAGTCCTTTTGTGATTAACACATTTTAGTCATGTGCGCATGAAGTCCATCTGGTATTAACACATTCGTAGTCATGAGCTTGGTGTAATAATAACTGTTTTGTTTTTAACAATAGATGTGAGATCATAACTCACACTGTAAATTATGTGTTCAACTGATTAACTATAAACTTTATGAATTTCACTCAACCTTTGTGTTAACTATTTTAAGCATGTATCTCAGGTCCATAATGATTAAGGATGGCACGGAGGGGCACGGATACTCAATAAGGCTATAAAACATATTTTATCATTCAAAAACTTATTTATGTAATTTGTAAACCATAGAACCACTGGTACCTCATTTTGTAAATTCTGGTATTTATATAATTTGAATGATAAATATTTTGAAACGACTCAATTAGAGTTCATTTTCTATTTTTATAATTGTTATACCATGTGATTCGTTGTGAAGTGAGTGTGAGAAAAACACAAATATCAACAATATCAAAATTAACCGTAAAATCCGACAAATCAACCCTTTAGGAAAAAGGTCAACGTGCCAAACCTCACGGGTGTGATAAAAGTGATACCGGGAAGTGATTTCCCCGGGTCGTGTCCCAACGAGGTGTGAATGGAAGGATTCGTTGAGTTTCGTGATTTTGAACTTGAATTGGATTTTAAAATGATTTGGATTTGATTACGAATTCTACAAATTAATTAACGGGGAAGTAATTAAGGCAAGGGAACCCTAATAAACTACAAACTAACTACTACTAAGCCTAAGAAATGATAAAATGAAGCTACACTAAGTCCGGGGGTGCAGAAGCAAAAACGTAAAAACGGTAAAACAACCCGAGCCATAAACGTAAAAGTTTTGCAATTTAAGGCTACGGGTGTGAAATCAATTTTCCTACGTTCTATTTGACTAAAATAATTTTTGGAAAAAGCGGAATATTTTTTCGACTTTTAAATTAATTTCTCGTAATTAAAACCATTAAACACTAATTAAATTATTAAAAATACTAAACTAATTAAGAAAAATCTGAAAATTCACTAAAAATACTTTAAGTTATGCAGATTATGGGAAAAATAAGAAAACGTGGTGGTGCTTAGGAAAATAAGCACGAAATAAAGCAAAGTTGGCTTATAAGCTACTGCCAGTGTCCTTAAAACATTTGTTTGAGAAAACCTTGTGAGACAAGTCCCAAGGGCGCAGTTGGTTTAGGTGTTGTGTTGTGAGGTGGATGGCGTGGGTTCGAGTCCCAGCCATGCCATTTTTTGAAAACTATTTTTTTTTTTTCAACTTTTCCTTATTGAAACTTGAAGAGCTTAACAAAATGAAGATTTTTTATGAAGATGACTTTCCTGAAAAGCATGAAATAAGCAGTTAGCCACTGCTTATTCCAACAGTTAGCAAATCAAACAAAACAACTTTTTCTTTTCTTCTTTTTGACAGATTTCAAACCACACAAATCAACCCTTTAAAATTTTGACAATGAGATTAAACCATGAAACTTTTGCAAACACTTATACTTTAAAATCTCACAAATAAGCTGTTTAAATGGCTTATAAGTGACTGTTGGGACAGAACACAAACAAACACCCTTATTAGCCTAAAACCAAACATTCCTTAAACAGTATTGATCACAAATAAGCATGGGAAAACAGTTTCAAGGTTAAAATAATCTGACATTAACTAATTCTAACCATGATAAGCTAAGATAAGCATTAAGTAACTCAAAAAAAATTGGGGAAAACAGATATCTAAACTGAGCTAATGAAATCCTAAGGCTACTAAATGGGAGATAAGCACTCAAAAGCTACTATTAAGCACTATGTGAGGCTTAATAAGCTACAATGTGAACTAACCTATCCTAGCAACTAAATTACACTACAGCTAATCTAGTTAAGTAATTGATAAGCACTAATAAGCAAAGTGGTGACCTGTGGTTGGCTGCTGCGGTAAACAAGCAGCTTTATGGGTCCTTTGGAGCTCAATTATAAGCTGCAAGGTGAAATTCCAAGAATGGAAAAGCTACAAAATGGAAACAAGCAAGTGGAGATGCAAAAATATAGTAACTAGGGATAAGCAGTCTCTGCACTTAAAAATAAGCTAGAACAGTGCCTGTTGCCACTGTTAAGTCAACTAATGCAGAAAAGATTTTCATAACAAGCAACTTTTTAAGCTAGATTTTAACTATTTTAGAAGTACAACCCAAGTTCCAAACTGAAGCTATACTAAAATGACCTTATAAAGACTTGAGAAAAAACAAATTTTAGACAATCATGACCCCAAATTCACTTGTAAACGACCTCAAGTTCAACAGCTTAGGCTGCTGAAACAATCTGCACAAACAAAAAAAGACACTTTCTTTTTGTACTCAAAGCTTTGGATGAAACTTGCAACACAATTTCTGGACTGGGAAGAATAAATTTGACCTTAAAACTCTTTTGACTATAAAAGTCAAACGGGTTAAAACTCCTTTTTTACCAAATAATAAGCTCAAAACAAACACCCTTTTTCAAAGCTTTTGACCCCTATTTTTTGTTTTCTTTTCTGAGAGCTGAATCATTTAACTAACAACTTGAAAACAATAAAAACAAGCAATTGATTCAAATCATATTCTTCATTAAAATTAAAGTAAGGATTACAAAAAAACTAAAACTGAAAATTTTAAACTACAAACTAGGGGTGCCTTGAATGGCTTACAACTGGTCCTATTTATACTACTTCTACTGGCTTCAACTCTTCAAGTCTTCTTCTTGTGTGTTTCTTCACTGAGGGCAGTCAAGCCAATGATCCACTTTGTGCTTCTTTAACTCAATCCAAACCATCCAATTGGTAGGTGCCCATTTGAAGCAATCTAAACCGTTGATGGGTCTTTTGAAGCTGGGATTGATGACTTGGAGGGGGGTGGAATAAGATAGTGGGGTTGGGAGTTGGGTGAATCCGGATAAAAGAGACTAAGGTGGGTTTGGGTAAAGGTGAGATTTGGGTAAAAGGGAGTTGAGAGGTTGAGTGTTTAGGGAGGAGAGAAAGAGTATCTAGGGTACTGGGAAAAGCTAGGGTTCTTGGGAGCAGGGGAGTGATTTGGGCGGGAATGGGAAGAAGACGGGTTTGGGGGGTTTTGTTTATTATTAACACGGGTCAAATGTATATGGGTTAGGCCGGGTCACAGGTATATGGGCTGGATTGGGTATGTTGGGCCTTGGCAGTTTGGTAACAATTGGACTTAGGATATAGATATAGAATCCATGGCAAACATAGGGACCAATTCTGCCAAAACTGAAACTTCAGGGGCCAATCAAGTAATTTCTGAAAATGTAATCCAAGGACCAATCTTGTGAATCTTAAATAAACCAAAGGATCAAATCTGCCATTTTTGAAAATCCAAGGACTAAACTTGACAAATTTAAAGATCTAGGGATTAAAACTGTAATTTCTCAAACTTTTGACATTTTTCACCAAAGGACTTATTAAGACAACTTATGATTTTAAAATGACCTTTGGTGACTTTTTCTTTTTAAAATTCGTGCTCAGGGACTATTTCTGTCAATTTTTGAAAGACGGGGGACTGAAACTGCCAATTATGCAAACTTTGTTCGTTTTTTCAATTGTTTTTAAACATTTTGCATCTGAAACATATAAAACACAATTTTGAGATATTTTCAGTATTTTGATGCATTTCGGAGTGTTTTTAAATGTTTTGCAGCTCAGATTTGACCTAAAATGATGAGTGAATAAGCACTCATCAAATCCCCCACACTAAAACATTGCTAGTCCCTAGCAATCTTTTGAGAAAACTTAATGGATTTGAGTCTCTTTACCAAAAGCCATTACTTCTGGAGTAGCCAAATGTTTTAGTTCAAGTAAGAACCATGGTACACCGATAACCATGTGATTTTGAGCAAACCACCAGCTTTCAGCGGTTTTGATTTGTCCCGAAGCCGTACCCTTCGGACTAGCCAACTTAGATAAATTATCAATATTATCTTTGGTGAGCTGATTACCAATTATGGATTTTCCACTGCCTGTACCACAAGCCATAACCTTGCGGGCTAGCCAACTCTTCACTTTTAAGGATATGGTGAGTTGAGAACCATACAATTTTGGGCAAATTGCAAGCCATATAAACGGATTTGAGAAATCTTTACCAAGAGCCGTTTGCTCCTGGATTAGCCAATCCTATTGTCTTACAGACATGTGATTGCGTAAGAAATAAGTGCAAAACACTTATTCCAAAAAAATTTTGGCCAAAAGGGGAATTGATTTTATGATAAAATTCGTGAGAATTCCCCACCACACTAAAAATGAATATTGCCCTCAATATTCAAAGTACCCATTTGTTATGCCGAAACAAAGAACGTAAAAGGGAAATACTACGGTCATTATTTAGAAAGATGAATATTTTTTTTTTTTTTTTTTTTTTTTTTTTTTTAAGAAGACTTATATACAAAACATGTGGGGCAACCCCCCCTACACTAGGTGGTAGAAAGTAGAAAGTGAGAAATACGGGTGAAAACCCATATAGCGTGCTACTGTTTTTGATTACCGAGTCGCTAGCTTGACTCGATCCCCGCATTCATTGGTCCATGGGGAAAGTTTGTAGATCCGGGACAACCAAGGATGGTATGTCCCCTCCAAAATAATGCTTCAATCTATGTCCATTCACCTTGAAGTTTGGTCCGTCGGTTTGAGATAACTCGACGGTGCCATATGGAAAAACTTTGGCAATAGTGAATGGACGGTCCAACGGTCTTAAGTTTCCCCGTGAAGATTTTCAATCTAGAATTGAAAAGAAGGACTCGGTCACCAACGTTGAAAATGCGGTTCTTAATCTTTGAGTCATGGATCTTCTTTGTCTTTTCCTTGTAAATCAACGAGTTCTCGTAGGCTTGATCACGGAGTTCATTTAATTCATTGAGTTGAACTTTCCGGTGATCACCCGCGGACTTAAGGTCAAAATTAGCATGTTTCAAGGCCCAATAGGCTTTGTGCTCGAGCACGATCGGGAGATGACACGCCTTTCCATACACAAGCTTGTAAGGAGTACACCCGATGGGTGTTTTGTAAGCGGTACGGAAGGCCCAAAGTGCATCTTCAAGTTTGTCCGACCAAGAGGCACGGTTTTCACCTACGGTCCTCTCCAAGATTCTTTTCAAACCACGATTCGAAACTTCCACTTGCCCACTAGTTTGGGGGTGATACGCGGTAGAAAGACGGTGAGTGACACCATACTTAAGCATGACTTTTGCAAATTGGTCGTTGCAAAAGTGCGTACCGCGATCACTAATGATGGCACGGGGAGTTCCGAAACGGGTAAAGAGAGACTTTAGAAACTTCACAACTACTCGGGCGTCGTTGGTAGGGAGCGCTTTTGCTTCCACCCATTTGGACAAATAATCGACCGCCACGAGTATATACTTGTTCCCTCGAGAAGACGGGAACGGACCCATAAAATCGATGCCCCATACGTCAAAGATCTCGCACACTTGAATGGCATTTTGAGGCATTTCATCTCTTTTGGAGATGTTGCTATGACGTTGGCAAGAGTCGCAAGATTTGACGAGGTCATGGGCATCTTTGTAGATCGTGGGCCAATAGAAACCGGAGTCAAACACCTTTTTAGCGGTGTAGTTCGGGCCATGATGTCCCCCCGTGGGTCCATGATGACAAGCCCTGAGAATTTCATCGGCTTCTTGGCCGTGAACACACCGTCGGATGACTTGATCCGCACAAACCTTAAACAAATAGGGGTCGTCCCAGAAATAATGCTTAACATCTTTGAAAAATTTGTTCTTTTGTTGGGACGACATCCCTTTCACAACAAAGTTACCCGCATGATAGTTTGCAAAGTCGGCAAACCAAGGGGTACTCGAATTTCAGATGAGATACCACATAAGAGTCGAGAGGAAACGTTTCGTTTATTTCCTTTTTCTCGAGCATACCTTGATGTGGATTTTCAAGACGAGAGAGATGATCAGCCGCTAGGTTCTCTTGCTCGGATGGGAGATGATATCAAATTCTTGTAGGAGGAGAATCAGCGGGCATCTTGAAGCAAAGAGAGGAACACTATGCTTTTTGGACAAGATCAAGTATGGCCGAAACTTCTCGAAAGCATACACCACGGCTAGTAATTCTTTCTCCGTCGTAGTGTAATGTGCTTGAGCTTCGGTCAAAGTTTTGTTAGCATAATGTATAGGCTGGAAATGTTTTGACTTTCGTTGCCCCAAAACGGCACCTATGGCGAAATCACTTGCGTCGCACATAAGCTCAAATGGTAATTCCCAATCGGGGCAACTAGAATCGGTGCTTCCGTGAGCTTCTTCTTAAGAATTTGAAAAGCTTCAACGCTCACACTAGAAGATGAAAGGAGTGTCCTTCGAAGTCGGGTCATAGGCGGGATATCTTCGAAAATCTTGAATGAAACGATAGAAACCGGCATGACCAAGGAAACTTCTAACTCCTTTGCGGTTGTGGGAGGTAATTTCGAAATGACATCGACTTTAGCTTTGTCAACCTCAATCCCGCTCTTAGAAATTTTATGGCCAAGGACAATGCCCTCTTTGACCATAAAGTGACATTTCTCCCAATTTAGACTAAGATTAGTGTTTTCACAACGTTCAAGCATCTTGTCCAAATGGGATAGACATGTTTTGAAAGAATCCCCAAAGACCGAAAAATCATCCATAAAGACTTCCATAGTCTTTTCGATCATGTCATGGAAAATGGCCATCATACACCTTTGGAATGTACCGGGAGCATTACACAAGCCAAAAGGCATGCGTCGGTAAGCAAATGTTCCATAAGGACATGTGAATGTGGTCTTCTCTTGATCTTGTGGGTCATGGGTATTGGAAGTAACCCGAGAAACCATCGAGAAAACAATAGTATTCGTTTCCGCTAATCTCTCAAGCATTTGATCCATGAAAGGTAATGGGAAGTGGTCTTTACGGGTGGCTTCATTTAACTTTCGATGTCAACACGCGCATCCCGGCCAATCGAGTAGGAATCAACTCGTTTTCATCATTTTCAACAACGGTAATGCCACCTTTTTGGGCACACAATGAACGGGGCTAACCAAGGACTATCCGAGATAGGGTAAATCAATCCGGCATCGAGAAGTTTTATGACTTCCGCTTTGATAACCTCATGAATTTTAGGATTCACCCTTCGTTGGTGTTGCACCGCCGGTTTGAAGTCATCTTCCATGAGAATTTTGTGAGTACAAAATCTCGGGTCAATACCCTTGATGTCGGAAAGGTTCAAGCGATGGCTCGCTTGTGTGACTTCAAAACCTTTATGAGAGCGGCTTTTTCACCCTCACTCAAGTCCTTAGCAATGATGACGGGTAATTTATTGTCATCCTCCAAAAATGCATACTCGAGATGAGGTGGTAAGTCCTTAAGTTCGACCTCGGGAGGATCATTAGATTTTTCAATCGTTTTGATTTCCTCTTTATGAAGTTCTTGAGGAGGGAGTGATGAAGGATCTTCATTGAGCAACTTCTCGATGAGAAGTATATCTCCCTCAATGTCAATGGGCGCGTGATCTATTTCCCATGGAACAGAATCACTAGCCAAGTATGCTTCTATCTCCTCCAAAATAAAGTCACTTCCCTCAAACGGGGTGAGGGGAGGGGAAGAGAGAGCAACACTAGGATCAACCGAAGTGGGATTGCCACTCGAGAATCCAAGAATTTCTTGAGAATACTCCTCCGACACAATGTCAAGGACATCAATTTTGTTGACAGAATTGTCTCCATAATTGGGGGAGTATTTCGTAACTTGATTGAGATTGAAGGTAACGGCTTCCTTGTTTACCCGCAAAGTAATTTCCCCTTCATCAACGTCGATCAATGCCCGACCCGGTTTTAAGAAGCACCTCCCAAGGATGAGGGGTACTCGGGGATCGGCATCAAATTCGACAACAACAAAGTCGGCGGGTAAATGAAACTTGCCTACTTTCACAAATACATCCGTATTCCTAGCGGACGAGAACTTGTACGGTCCGCAAGCTCGAGGATCATACATGTAGGTGTAAGCGGAGGTAATGAAAGCTTTTTCCACATGGGTGTGGCATCAAGTTAATGCTAGCGCCAAGATCGGCTAAAGCATTGAACTATGCCTTGAAAATCATGGGATGAGAGAAAATTTTCGGGGTCTCCTAACTTTTCGGAAGCTTTTGAGGATAACCGCCGAACAATTTTCGTTCAAAGAAGTTTTAGCCATTTCGGAAATCTTCTTTTTATTCAACAAATTCTTGATTGTTGGACCGAACTTTGGCATAAGAAGAAGAGCGTCCGCGAAACTAATCTCGAAGTGCAAATCTTGAAAGATTTGGACAAGCTTCTCCATTTGTTGACTAGTTTTATCACGGAGCTTTTGATCATTAAGCCTTGAAGGATAAGGAAGTGAAGGCTTAGGAATAGTCATCGGAACGGGTTCCGGTTGGAGGTAATTCCCTGGAGGTTGGACTTGTGCGGTACTTCGTGGGCTTGAGTTATGCACCTTGTCCTTTGATACCTCGGTTACTTGACTCATTGCCCTGGTGGAGAGGCATTGGAGTCGAAGGTCCATCATAAGATTTACCACTTCGGGTAGCAATAGCATTCAATTCACCTTTTGGGTTGGGAATGGTATTACTTGGAAGAGCACCCGAAGTTGAAGCTTGATTCTTTTGACTCATGAGACTAGCAAACATGCCTTCAATCTTGCTTTGAGATTGATCAATTTTTTTGCTAGTAGCTCTAAGCTCGGAAGTGAAATCATTCTTCAAAGTGGTAATTTGATTTTGCATGGATGCCATCTTAGCTTCATTGCTTTTGATGTAATTTGCAATGTCAATAGAAGCTTGAGGAGGCGGCACATTTTGTTGAGGAGCTTGGAATCGGGTTTGATTGAAATTTCCTTGATTTTGAAAACCTTGATTTTGATTTTGAAAATTCCGATTCTAACTTTGATTTTGATTGAACTGATTATTTCTATTTTTTTGATTGTTCTGATTTTGATTAAACCCGGGTGGTCCAAGGAAATTGTTAACGATACGATGAGAGAAGGTTTCGGTCCCCTTGCGGTTGGTAGGAATTACCTCCCGTATTGTAGGAACCAGAAGCGGCATAAACGCTCTCTTGAGTGAAACCACCGGGTGGACACTCAAAATAAGGGTGTGGACCACCGCAAGTTTCACAACTCTTGTTTACGACATTCACTTGTTGATTGTTATTATTTTGACTCATTTAAGCGGCAGTGGATATTTCTTCAATCTTTTTGGTTAGAGTCGTGTATTCCGAAGATGGAAGAGTGGTAGATCTCCTTGACTCACTCCTCTCGGCTGAGGAATCCCAATAATTGTGGTGAGCAGTCATGTTTTCGATGAGATCATAACACTCTTGGGGCTTTTCATAAAGGTAAGGCCAGCAGCATTGATTGTGTCACGATGTCTCAATGTTAACCCGTTATAGAATGTATCTATTTGGGTGACAAGCAACATATTGTGGTTCGGACATCGATCAATCGAAAGCTTATAGCGTTCCCATGCCTCGAATAAGGACTCATCGGGATGCTGCCGAAAATTACTGATTTCATTCCGTAGTTTCGTCACCATCGACGGTGGAAAGTATTTCGCCAAGAATTTGGAGATCATTTCGTCGAAACTATGGATTGAATTTTTGGGAAGACGATCAAACCATGCGGTGGCATGAAGCGTCAAGGAATATGGAAAGAGGTATAAGCGAAGGGCATCATCGGTGACCCCATTTTGCTTCATACTTTGGGTGACGGTGAGAAATTTGTCGAGATGCTTGTTGGCATCGTCACCCGGTGATCCGTGAAATTGGCAAAAACTTTGGACTTGTTGAATCATGTGATGCTTAAGTCCAAAATCCGTAGCCTCGATGTTGACCGGGCGCCCGATCCATCCCATTGGGTTGACAAAGCTCCTCCATCGTTCGGAGATCGGGAGATGGATCTTGTGGATCAGGTACTGGGACTCGAGGTCCGTTCCCTTGGTTATGTGTCATTGTGATCTGTTCGACGGTACGTCTCGGTACGTTTGCTTGGTTACGGTTACGTCTACGAGCTTGCGAGCGAGTGCGCATGCACTTCCAAAAACAAAACTTTCAATTAAAACAAGACCGAGGCAAAACAACAGTGAACTTAAACCAATAATCCCAAGTGAATAAATCACCTCTACAAGACAAACGCACAAGCGAGCGGAGAAGCTTTGTAGGTCAGCGCGAAGCTTAAAAACCGCTTCTTTACGCCGCAATTTAATGTCAGGCCGTCCTTATACCCCCCACACAGTTTGTTTGTCCGATAGAAATAAATAAATCCACAAGCGACACAAAGGCAAGTTTTTGATCTTTAGTTCGGGAACTTATAATGATAACACCTCCGTTGAGAATGTTATATTGATTGTGTCTTCTATTTTATTTAAAACAACAAGCAAAAATCTTTTTGTATTTTTAATCTTTTACATATATATACAAAGAAAAGAAAAATATTTTTTATTTTTGTATTTTTATAAAACAATAACTTCACGAGGAAGGTTCTTCAAGTCACTAATCGCAAAAACTTCACGATATTGTCGAACACACACCTCCAGCGTAAAATTTGATTCGTTGTGAAGTGAGTGTGAGAAAAACACAAATATCAACAATATCAAAATTAACCGTAAAATCCGACAAATCAACCCTTTAGGAAAAAGGTCAACGTGCCAAACCTCACGGGTGTGATAAAAGTGATACCGGGAAGTGATTTCCCCGGGTCGTGTCCCAACGAGGTGTGAATGGAAGGATTCGTTGAGTTTCGTGATTTTGAACTTGAATTGGATTTTAAAATGATTTGGATTTGATTACGAATTCTACAAATTAATTAACGGGAAAGTAATTAAGGCAAGGGAACCCTAATAAACTACAAACTAACTACTACTAAGCCTAAGAAATGAAGCTACACTAAGTCCTAGGGTGCGAAAGCAAAAAAGTAAAAACGGTAAAACAACCGAGCCATAACGGTTTTTGCAATTTAAGGGCTACGGGTGTGAAATCAATTTTCCTACGATCTATTTGACTAAAAATAATTTTAGAAAAAAGCGGAATATTTTTTCGACTTTTAAATTAATTTCTACGAATTAAAAACCATTAAACACTAATTAAATTATTAAAAATACTAAACTAATTAAGAAAAATCTGAAAATTCACTAAAAATACTTTAAGTTATGCAGATTATGGGAAAGTGAGTGGTAAAACAAACACAAATATCAACAATATCAAATTAACCGTAAAACTTGACAAATTAACCCTTTTAGGAAAAAGATCAACGTATCAAACCTTACGGGTGTGATAAAAGTGATACCGGGAAGTGATTTCCCCGGGTCGTGTCCCAACGAGGTGTGAAATTGACGGTGTCGATGAGTTTCGTGATTAGGACTTGAATTGGTTTAACAAATTTGGAATTAGATATCGTTATTCTACAAATTAAAGAACGGGAATGAAAATAAACTACGTAAAACAAAGTAAACTCTAAATAAACTACTACTAACCCTAAGAAACAATAAAACGAAGCTACACTAAGTCCTAGGGTGCAGAAACGCAAAAACGTAAAAACGGTAAAACAACCCGAGCCATAAACGTAAAAGTTTTGCAATTTAAGGGCTACGGGTGTGAAATCAATTTTCCTACGATCTATTTGACTAAAAATAATTTTAGAAAAAAGCGGAATATTTTTTCGACTTTTAAATTAATTTCTACGAATTAAAAACCATTAAACACTAATTAAATTATTAAAAATACTAAACTAATTAAGAAAAATCTGAAAATTCACTAAAAATACTTTAAGTTATGCAGATTATGGGAAAAATAAGAAAACGTGGTGGTGCTTAGGAAAATAAGCACGAAATAAGCCAAAGTTGGCTTATAAGCTAAACTGCCCAAGTGTCCTTAAAACATTTGTTTGAGAAAACCTTGTGAGACAAGTCCCAAGGGCGCAGATGGTTTAGGTGTTGTGTTGTGAGGTGGATGGCGTGGGTTCGAGTCCCAGCTATGCCACTTTTTTGCAAACTATTTTTTTTTCAACTTTTCCTTATTGAAACTTGAAGAGCTTAACAAAATGAATATTTTTTATGAAGATGACTTTCCTGAAAAGCATGAAATAAGCAGTTAGCCACTGCTTATTCCAACAGTTAGCAAATCAATCAAAACAACTTTTTCTTTTCTTCTTTTTGACAGATTTCAAACCACACAAATCAACCCTTTAAAATTTTGACAATGAGATTAAACCATGAAACTTTTGCAAACACTTATACTTTAAAATCTCACAAATAAGCTGTTTAAATGGCTTATAAGTGACTGTTGGGACAGAACACAAACAAACATCCTTATTAGCCTAAAACCAAACATTCCTTAAACAGTATTGAAATAAGCATGGGAAAATAGTTTTAAGGTTAAAATAATCTGACATTAACTAATTCTAACCATGATAAGCTAAGATAAGCATTAAGTAACTCAAAAAAAATTGGGGAAAACAGATATCTAAACTGAGCTAATGAAATCCTAAGGCTACTAAATGGGAGATAAGCACTCAAAAGCTACTATTAAGCACTATGTGAGGCTTAATAAGCTACAATGTGAACTAACCTATCCTAGCAACTAAATTACACTACAGCTAATCTAGTTAAGTAATTGATAAGCACTAATAAGCAAAGTGGTGACCTGTGGTTGCTGTAGCTGCAGGCTGCAAACAGCTTGTATGGGTCCTTTTGGAGCTCAATTATAAGCTGCAAGGTGAAATTCCAAGAATGGAAAAGCTACAAAATGGAAACAAGCAAGTGGAGATGCAAAAATATAGTAACTAGGGATAAGCCACAGGTCTCTGCACAGCTTAAAAATAAGCTAGAACAGTGCCTGTTGCCACTGTTAAGTCAACTAATGCAGAAAAGATTTTCATAACAAGCAACTTTTTAAGCTAGATTTTAACTATTTTAGAAGTACAACCCAAGTTCCAAACTGAAGCTATACTAAAATGACCTTATAAAGACTTGAGAAAAAACAAATTTTAGACAATCATGACCCCAAATTCACTTGTAAACGACCTCAAGTTCAACAGCTTAGGCTGCTGAAACAATCTGCACAAACAAAAAAAGGACACTTTCTTTTTGTACTCAAAGCTTTGGATGAAACTTGCAACACAATTTCTGGACTGGGAAGAATAAATTTGACCTTAAAACTCTTTTGACTATAAAAGTCAAACGGGTTAAAACTCCTTTTTTACCAAATAATAAGCTCAAAACAAACACCCTTTTTCAAAGCTTTTGACCCCTATTTTTTGTTTTCTTTTCTGAGAGCTGAATCATTTAACTAACAACTTGAAAACAATAAAAACAAGCAATTGATTCAAATCATATTCTTCATTAAAATTAAAGTAAGGATTACAAAAAAAAACTAGAACTGAAAATTTTAAACTACAAACTAGGGGTGCCTTGAATGGCTTACAACTGGTCCTATTTATACTACTTCTACTGGCTTCAACTCTTCAAGTCTTCTTCTTGTGTGTTTTCTTCGAGGCCATCAAGCCAATGATCCACTTTGTGCTTCTTTAACTCAATCCAAACCATCCAATTGGTAGGTGCCCATTTGAAGCAATCTAAACCGTTGATGGGTCTTTTGAAGCTGGGATTGATGACTTGGAGGGGGGTGGAATAAGATAGTGGGGTTGGGAGTTGGGTGAATCCGGATAAAAGAGACTAAGGTGGGTTTGGGTAAAGGTGAGATTTGGGTAAAAGGGAGTTGAGAGGTTGAGTGTTTAGGGAGGAGAGAAAGAGTATCTAGGGTACTGGGAAAAGCTAGGGTTCTTGGGAGCAGGGGAGTGATTTGGGCGGGAATGGGAAGAAGACGGGTTTGGGGGGTTTTGTTTATTCTTAGACCGGGTCAAAGGTATATGGGTTAGGCCGGGTCACAGGTATATGGGCTGGATTGGGTATGTTGGGCCTTGGCAGTTTGGTAACAATTGGACTTAGGATATAGATATAGAATCCATGGCAAACATAGGGACCAATTCTGCCAAAAACCGAGGGCCAATCAAGTAATTTCTGAAAATGTAATCCAAGGACCAATCTTGTGAATCTTAAATAAACCAAGGGATCAAATCTGTCATTTTTGAAATTCCAAGGACTAAACTTGACAAATTTAAAGATCCAGGGATTAAAACTGTAATTTCTCAAACTTTTGACATTTTTCACCAAAGGACTTATTAAGACAACTTATGATTTTAAAATGACCTTTGGTGACTTTTTCTTTTTAAAATTCGTGCTCAGGGACTATTTCTGTCAATTTTTGAAAGACGGGGGACTGAAACTGCCAATTATGCAAACTTTGTTCGTTTTTTCAATTGTTTTTAAACATTTTGCATCTGAAACATATAAAACACAATTTTGAGATATTTTCAGTATTTTGATGCATTTCGGAGTGTTTTTAAATGTTTTGCAGCTCAGATTTGACCTAAAATGATGAGTGAATAAGCACTCATCACCATGAAGTAACACTTAGTTTGAATTCTGCTGCGTTCAAGAAATTGGAGTTGTTACAACCAAATCCACCAAACAACCATCGCGTTATCAAATCCTAACTCAGCCTATCTTGATACAGAGATGAGACAACCATGCGTAGAGAGAGAGAGAAAGAGAGAGAAATAAACATAGAAATAGATGAAATATGCATGTGTTTTCATGCTATGAGGATTTGGAAAAGAAGACATGTATGTATTGAATAAGACACGTGGAACGGTTGGTTAGTACACCGACACATATAGATACCTAGTTTATAATGAAAACAGGTCAACAAATAATACTTAATCACCCAATTACAGCCCAAAAATGAAAACGACCCAATAAACTCTCAAACAACACAACCGCAAGAACAAAACGACATCCAACAACCCAAAACGACGCCGTTTAGCACTTTTCGGCTTCGACAGCGTCCTCTGCACGCCTAATGTAGGGCTGAGCATCAAAGGTCCAAAACCGAACCGGACCGACAAAACCGACCGAACCGACAAAAACCGAGCCGAACTGACAACCCGTCGGTTCGGTTTCGGTTTCATGATTTATGTGTTTTCGGTTTTGGTTCGGTTCGGTTCGACCCAAAACCGACAAAAACACACCTAAAATACACCTAAACCGAACCGAACTGACGGCCCGACACAAAAGCGAACCAACCCGACGGCCCGTCGGTTCGGTTTCGGTTTAGGTTTTTCATGAATTTCGATTTTCGGTTTTGTCGGTTTTGGACCGACGCTCAGCCCTAGCCTAATGTGTAACATAGTATCGGGGGATGAAAATTTAAAAAAATAAAAAAATAAAAAAAAAAATAAAAAAGTTTGTATATTTTATGAAAATATAAAAAAAGAAGGACAAAAAGAGTGATTGTACAAAACTAGGATGGGGTAAAGTGTATACCCTAATATCTTAGGTGTATATATATAGCCCACTCGCCAACCGCTATCTATGTCCATCGACATTCCTTCCGATTGGTTTTCCATCACTCAATCGATGTATACTGTATATCATACTGTAGCTAATTTATTGTAGTTTTTTTAATTTATTATTCTTCAAATAAGATAATAAGATGAATAAGGAGGGTCACGAATCGCCTCCTTATGTTTTAGCCAATAATAATAATGAACAACAACAACAACAACAAGAAGAACAAGTACAAGTTATTGAATTGGATCAAGAAGAAGAAAGTATCGATCTGAACGTTGAAACTGAAGAAGAAGATATAGAAGAAGAAGAAGAAGATGATGATGAAGATGTTTATAAGGATTTAGTATTGTTACCTCAGGTTACTAGGTGGTTTGAACATGCTACGGGTAAAGATGATAATGGGATACAAGTCATGGACGTTCGACTTTCGACCGAATGTAAAAGATGTGTGTTTGATCTTTGTCCTATCTGTCTTAAACCTTGGACTCTTGATAAGATACATCAAATGTGGTATGTTGTTCTACTTTTATCATCATTGTTATTATTAATTTCAATTCGAATATAATTAACGGCAAATGTTTTTAAAAGGTATCATACTTACCATTTACTTTTGTGGGTAGGGAACAATATTTTTTTTTGCTTTTGGGTACTTTTCTTTCAAATTCCTATTTGACATTTTTGCCCTTCGGGAATACTTTTTGAATTCTTAATTTCTCAATTTTGATCCTTAATATTTTTGTATGTGTTATGTAATACTTGATGAAAATTACACTAATGAAAAAACATTTAAAAGACAATCCATTCATATATTTTGCATCAATTATTATATAACATAAATAAAAAATATTAAAGATCGAAATTAAGACTTTAAAAAGTCAAATGAGGACAATTAATTTGGGACGGAGGGAGTAAAAATTTGGCAAAATAATTAAAAAAAAATGATAGAATTTGAAAGAAAAGTACTCACAAAAGACAACAAAAAAAATTTGTTTGATACCCACAAAAGCAAATGATGGCAAGTATGATATATAAGCTAATTGTATTGATCAAGTTAAATCCCTTCATGTTTTTGACATTTGTGACCTTGATTGACTTCGAATTACATTCAAATATCAGATATTTATTGCATTAAGTATGGATTGTCATTCCAAAGTTTGAAGCTTTTTCTTCAGTTTTTACTTGAAAAACAAAAGCTTTGATTTCTTGTTAGAAAACAACTCAGGTGAATTTTTTGGTCGCTTCTGATTACTTAAGCAATTGCACTGTGTCTTCTAGTCAAATGCCTCATATAAATACTTTCTCCAAAGTCTAAAAAAAAAAAAGTTCAGTTAGCTTTGGGACGGTCTATGCTCCTCGTCTTTGAACTACCTTTTGTTTTGTGAATTTAGGCTAATGTAAGGCTAGTCGTAACAACGACCTCACCTTGTGTCGGTCTACCCCTTGGGGAGCATAGGGTTACTTTACTACGGCCATTTGGTCATGGGCAGGGTGTTCTTGTCAGTTGTCACCCATAGGGTCACCATTACTACTAGTCTAATATCTTCTCCAAGTGTCAATACACATATGCTTAACGGTTAGATTGATATTTGAGCACACATCTTCCTGATATCTAATAGTCTAGTCAGTGACTGTGATTCATTCGGGCTCCTGTTAAATTCACACTATTAACTTCCTTTTTGTGATGACTGCTGCAGCTGTCTTCCTTGTGGGCACATGTTTGGTATGTCATGTATAAAGCAATGGATGGAAAATCGTTCCCGTGACAAGGTATGTATTTCATCCACTGTGACTAGGGGTGTTAACGAGTCACTTTAGCCCAAGCTCATTTAACTCGATCCGAGCTTTATAATTTTTTAGCCCCGAGTCTCAAAAATAAATTAATACTTGAGTAGTCTAACACGCCGAGCTTTAAAAAGATAGTAGTAATATTCTGCCTGGCTCGGCTCGGCACATTCGAAATCTCCTTTAATTAAACGAGTTGCTCATTTGAGCTAATAGAGTTCAATCGAGTTTCAAACTTGAAATTAGTTAAGAGCGATGCTAGAACCACAAAAATTTTACAAAATGTTTTCCACACAATGATGTGTCAAGTAAACTTGTGGATGTATTGAATATTGCATATAATGGAGGGTGAGCTATCACCCTCCCCCTCCCCCTTCCCCTCACCGCAAAAAGAGGAGAGAGTGGTGAGCTCACCATTCATTTTTTGCTGTTGTAAGTGTGTGTGTGTGTTTGTATAAAGTTGGGTATATTTTGGAGGTGAGGGACCTTGACCATTGTGTCTGAAAGGTAAGGAAAGTGATGTGTTGAATGGTGATGTGATGATGATGTGGCGATGAGGGTTATGGTGACCATTGTGTCTAGCCTAAGAGAAAATTCAAAAGTAAGTAAAAGAATACCACTAACTATATGACAAATTATTTTTTGAAAAGTTGTGTGAATCCTTTGTGGTTCTAGCATTCCTCATTAGTTTAAATACATGAGCTTCGAGCTCAAACACGAACAAGGTAAATTTTATCGGGGAGCTTAAGCTCAGTTATTAAAGTTTATTCGAGCTCTAGTTGATATCGCCGAGTATTTAATAAACTAGCCTAGCTCGAATAAGCTGCAACTCGAGATCGTTTAACACTCTCACTGTGACTGCTAAAATCAACTTAATCTTACCAAAATTCTGATTCTTCTGATACTTGTCTTAAATAATTGTTGTTAGTGCCCTCAATGCTACAAATTCTTCACGTTAGAGAGTGTTAGGCTTCTTTATGCAACTCGCCTTTTCATTCCAGCTGCTGAAAGGTAATCAATCTCTGTTTAAAAGCAACCTTCATTTTCTTTATATACTGTGCAATGTCAAAACATTATTTTTGGTAAGTCTTGTTCGCCTTTCGTTTCTGAAGAACTGTTTAAATATTTCATGCAGGCATCCATTAGACGCTTTTCATTCAGCAAAAAAGGATTCACTACATTTAAGCAATATGAACGGGAACTGCGGACAAATGCGTTAAACAATAGGTCTGATGTTTTGAAACAACGGGCTGATGTTTTGGGACGACAAAATGATGCTATGAAACGGCGGACTGAATTATTGAACCGAATAGCTGATGCAGAAAAACGGGCTGATGTTTTGGAACGGCAGAATGATGCTATGAAACGGCAGACTGAATTATTGAACCAGATGACTGATGAAGAAGAATGGGCTGAAGCATCAGAACAGCAGGCTGATACAGAAAAACGGGCTGAGGCATTGAGACGTCGGGCAGATGCATTGGGCCAGTGGGCTGATGAATATCTACGGATGGCTGATGCATATGGGCAGCAGGCAAAAGCGTTGAGACAAGAGGCTAAAGCTTTGCGACAGCTGGTTGATTCATATCTGGCAAGTAAAAAGTTTTATAAACAAAGCTACAAGGAGTTTTTGGGTTTGCATGACAAGATGATCACCGAGTAATGTCAAAATATATAATCTCCAACATGTCAAAATATCAGTTACATTGCCATCTGAATCCAGTTTCTTATTTGGTAACTGATTGTATCAGTACTAATTATGCGTTTGTCTTGTTAGCGCAGATATTTAAGATGAATTATATTTGTATCCATATTAATATCTACATGTCTTGATATTAAATATGAATTCTATTTGTATCATATTAATATATACACGTATTTTTATAGAAATTGGAATCTGCTTTGAGTTTGAAACATGTATGTTAAGTTTGAGATTTTATATAATGTTTACAGCAGCTTGAAGGCATTGTTACCTGCGGGACTCCACCTTCCCCATCGTAGGCTTAACACAACAATTACTGTGGAAGTTGAAAGATCCGACACCTTTGACAACATGGCCCGTCACAATCTGTCGTCTTCTTTTTGCTTCTGTTTCAGTCGTTGCTTTTGGTATTATGTACTACTAATTACTTTGTACAGACTAAAAAGTAAACGCAATTCATGTCATACTTTTAAAGTTTTATAAAGGATTATTGAAAAAAATCTTCTTAGTTTGGCGCGAAGAACCAAATTTTGAGCTTGACTTGTGACTCTGGGAAATATGTGAACTTGAAAGAGCTCGTATGGCCTATAACTTATGAAGTTAGCTCTACTAGTTCAACGTTTGTAATAATCAAGGTTTTCATTTGATCAAGAGATTAAGTTTGACTTGTTATATTCCAAACACTGAATTATTGAGTAATTTGATCACATGAACCTTAGGTAATAGAATAAATTTCGAAACTATATGCATATGATATGTTTGAGACATTGAAACCATAGAATTGTTTAGAGCCATTAACACAATTGTTCAAATACCGTATTCGTGTGATAAAGAGGCACATTTTTTTTTTTTTTGGTAAAAGGGTTACCATCGGTTAAATATTATTACTCCAAAAAAAATAATTACAGGACAACGGGTGTGGGTGAATCCCACACCTCAACCCAAAAAGGTAAACCAAACACACCTACAGTGCTTAAAACCTAAACTAGCATAAGAAAGACAAACCAATCTTATGATCAACAAGTCAACAACTATAAAGACATAAGAATAAAACTAACGTTTACTCTGACCACAAAGATTTATATCCATTGAGTTACAAAACGCGAGCTGTTCTGGATTTAAACCTTGCAGGTCATAAGTGTCATAATAGATCAAAATCTTCATCCTCATGTAAAGTAGCATTATACGAACCTCTACCCGTCATAAAATGAGAAGTCTCATCATAAGCATACTTAATCATCACTATCACTATCCGAAAAAACCACATCCCAACCTTAGAAAACGGATTACCTAGATTTTTTACCTCATTAACCATAACAGGTAGCGGCTTCCCATCATAACTCATAAGCACAAGCTTCCCATCAACAATTTGACTTTCAAGCTTATTAATCTTTTCAACAAGAGGTGTATTACTTGGAATGTCAAATGCATTAATGGAAACACTTGCCTGTTTACTTACAACAGGATCCGCATCCAAATCACCAAGGGCCTCAAAAGCATTAGCCATGGTAATCACTTCAGCAACCTTGCTTGGTTATTTAGATACCTCCTTAGTAGTAGGAGGCGAATTCTTTGTATTCTTAGAAGCAACCGGCCGAAATTTCATATTCTTTGCAACTCCAAACACCCGCTTATACTGGAAGCCCTTTCGCTTGACAGTAGTGAACCTATTGTTCGACACCCCCTTATTAGCTCATGAAGAGTTAGGAACACGTTTAGGAGGAGCTTTGGGACATTCCTCAAGAAGATGACTATATACCAAATATTTACTACATCTAGGAGGATCCCATTCATATTCTACATGAATGGTGTGTTTCGTATAACCAGTTCCATTGATATTAGGAATAAAACCAAATGGCCTTCGATTTACATCTAATGCTATTCGACCTATTTTATATTATAGTGGTAAGACTGTAGTCTACTGCAACAGGAGAAAGGAAAGCAGGTCAATATTCATGATAAGACCCTTTTTTAGCTCTCTCTTTCTGCTCGAGTTTTAACCCATTTTTTTATCGAGTTGATCAACATACTTTGATCAAGTTTTTACCAAACCGATTGTTTGGCTGATTCGGCTCAACTCACCTCGGTCACTCATCTTGTATGTCTTATCATCGATTATTCGGCCTTGTAATTCAACGGGTCAGTCAAAAAGTTCATTGGTGCTTCTTTCTTGGCGGAGATCCCGGTCATACGTCAAAAAGGACGTCCCTAATGTGTATCGGTAATTGAATAGTGGGAGCTATTTACAATGAACCGCATGTTCCCCAAAGAATCCAAACATGCCTTGCGACAAAATGGGCATATCTTATCAACCAAAAATAATAGAATTATGAGGCGATACTTAAGGATAATACGATGTTCCACCAGTGACATATATTAGCCCATCTATAAGGATAGCTAGTAGAATGTGGTGCTTAGGGGTGAGCAAATAGACCGAGAACCGAGAACCGAACCGGAACCGACCCAACCCGAACCGCATTTTAGAACCGCGGTCCGGTTCTCGGTTCTTAGGTATTGCAAGTTTCGGTTCTCGGTTTGGTTCGGTCCGAAACCACGGGTATCGGTTCCGGAACCGCAGAACCGCATGATTTCAACATGACAACAAATAGCATTAAATATAAATACAATATTGCTCTTGCCTATTCAACTATCCACCTCTTCATTTCTCATACACACAAATTAATACATTTCATTTCATGCAAAGCCATGGTTTCCATTGATTTAGCTCGTAATGTAATTGGTGTCATAGGTAACCTTATATATACTAGTATATATATATATATATATATATATATATATATATATATATATACACACACACACATATATATATATATTTTGAAGCAGTTAGTAGTTAGTGATTCGAGCCACAGTGACATGGCCAATAGGCTGATGCACAGCCTCGAACATTTCTCCTTAGGGGATAAACCCCACTCCTGCTTCTATTTATTTCGGATGCAAGCCTCGAACATTTCTCCTTAGGGGATAAACCCCACTCCTGCTTCTATTTATTTCGGGCCCCTGAAGGTCCATGGTGAGACTCGAACCTGATACCTCTCCAAAGAAACCTTCCCAAAGTTACCTTTGGTGGCCAACTGAGCTAGCCCGGTTGGTTATATATATACTAGTATATATATAAGGTTTCTTATATTTAGCTCGTAATAGTTTCTTATATATATTCTTTGTTTAAAGGAAAAAAAGCAGCTTGTAGGCACGTTTATATACTTTTCAATTTTCTATGGTAATGACACAAGTTTTGTTTTTTATCTCGATCATTTTGTTCTTGTCTCCTATGTAAATTCATCATTCTCTTGGTCTTACAAACATGTGTAAATATTTATGTAGCTTTGTTACGAAGATTTGCACAAACCAGTAGAAGGCAAAACATAATATAAATAGTAAAGAAACCATGACAATAAATATATTTATACACGGGTCTTTTACAACACGGGTTTTTTAAATTTTGCGGTTCCAATCGGGTAGAACCGAAATACCCGAACCGGACCCGAGAACCGAACCGGAACCGAAACATGTTATGCGGTCCGATTCTCGGTTCCTAAATTATGAGTATTTCGGTTCTCGGTTCTTGCGGTTCCGGGTCGGTTCCTAAATTATATGGTAAGTTTTAGTTTTCAATTTCAAAATAGTTGATATATATAATTAACTTCAATATTTTTTTTATTATAAAATTGTACGTATGTCAAAAGAATATTAATATTGGGCTCGTTTTGTTCGTAATTTAAAGCTCTTTTCAGAACGGTATTTTTTTATAACAAATTCACTATATATTTGCTAAATATTTGACGAATAAAGTTTGTTATATAAAAAAATTGTAAATATTAAAAAGTTAAAAGGTGAGTTTTGTATTTTTTTTTTTTTTTAATCTTTTCCACATACATAGTGGGGCCAATGTGTAACTTTTTAATATTTGTGAAGAGAGATGATATCGCTTCAAATGTGCAGTGAAAGGAATGCTTTTTTAGTTAAAAAGATAGTGGTGGGGCTCTATGTGTAAAAAATCGCCTCAAATTTGAAGCGAAATACATTTTTTTTTAATTTTTTCCGTTACATTTAATGCGGTGTTGACACGTGTCCTACAAAGAATTCTCTACTAATATGTAGCGAAATACATGGCCTTTTTGGATATTGAGAAAAAGTAAGACCTCTGCAGGACAAGTGGTCCGTGCAGGATCCTCTTACGTAATTTTCACAATTAAGGCCGCATGCTCAAGACTGACAAAAAGGGTCGAGAAACCATAATCTGAACCGACACCATAAATGGAGTAGTCAACTTTTTTTTCATTTTTAATATTGCTCTTAAATAGTATTGTATAGCATGCAAGTTAATCGACATGATTACTGTTACTCGTTAATTCACAAAAGTTTTGAGACGCAAAGAAATGCAGTTCATAATAAAGTATGAAAAAGGTATGGATTACAAATTAAAGGCAAAAATGCATATATATCCCTTCCAAAATGAATAATTGCATTTATATCCTTTGTACAAGTTTTTTATGCACATAATACAATGGTTTTTATGCATGCTATGGATATATATGTAATTTTGCATTTTCGAGAGGACATATATGCAAAAGCCCCTACATTAAACTAGGAAAATATGTAAAGTGAAATTTTGTTTTACATCAGTGATGATCCTAAATTTTTAAAGCATTGTGATATCTGATTTAAATATATCCTAAAGAAACACGCACATACGTAGGAGGCAATTTCGACCCCAATTTGACACCTTCTTAAAAATGAGTTGAGATCCATATATAACTCAAATTTGTCATACAACCAATTAAACAATCACATTCATTCATTTTTTTTTTATCTAAATTAATAAAAAATTATTTTTCACATTTTTATTAAAACAACATATCTTGCAAACGGTAAAACTTCAAGCTACAAAAAATACACCATCGTGATGAGAATTAAATTATCTTTCTATAGATATGCATTGTTATATACTTTCGACGAATTTTTTTTTTAAAAAATTCGTCCAGAAAAATCACATGTGATTCGTAAAAATCAAATCAAATATGATTTTAAGAAATCACATGTGATTTTTATAAATCACATGTGATTTTTCTGGACGAAATTTTAAAAAAAAAAATTGTCGAAAGTATATAACAATGCATATCTATAGAAAGATAATTTAATTCTCGTCGAGATGGTATGATTTTTTTGGCGTAACGATTAACGGTTTGTGAAATATTTAATTTTTTAAAAAATGGTGAAAGTTTATTTTTTATATTTTAATTAAAAAAAATGAGTGGCTATGATTGGTTCATTGGTTCTATGACAAATATGAGTTTTATATTGGATTTTTCTCTCTTAAAAATCTATATTTTTTATTTTAAAGAAAACTTTTAAATGCAACAAGTTTTTATATTCTCCTTGTGCCCACATGCTCCTTTTTACACCAATTAATGTGAACTTATATTCCCCACATGGCATCGATCAACATATTTTTTACGTATCTTAGGCCTGACGGAGTGGAGCTCGGGTACACAAACGAGCTCGTGAACCCGCTCGGGTACACCGTCCCGTGCACCTCGGGTATCAAAAGCGGGTAACGAATTCGAGCTGGGAAGCCGCTTGTGACCGTTGGAAGGTGCATGGGGTTTATGCCACGTGTTTTCTTCTGATTTGTTTGTTGGGTACTGCTGAAAGAATGAAGAAGGCTTATGTTGTTGATGGTAGTGAAGAAGAAGGGAAAAAGAGCTGATTGTTTTAGCTTATTGTTTGTTTTTTTTTTAGATATTTATTTATGGTGTTAGAATATGTGAGTTGATTTTATGTATTTAAAAAAAAATAATAATAATAATTCGGGTACTAGGGTACCACTCCCACTAGTCAGGGTAGTGTTAGGGTAGTATTGGGGTAGTTTTGAGTTGGAAGGTTTTTATTGGATAGAGGTGATGTGACACCCCAGGGTATTAGGGTATTAGGGTTCCACTCCTCCCTCCCTTAGAGTATTTTTAATTTAACTACATCATCTCAATTCTCAAGTAGTAATAAAACCTAGAGCCAAATCATCAAGTAGCAATATCACGACTCTTATTATTGGAACTTGTAACATAAACTTTAGATATCTTTTTAAAATTCCTATATATTCAATTTTTTTATATACATTTTTTATTTTTTGTTTATTATTATTATTTTTTTTTGAAGTTTTAAGACAAAAATCAATTTATATTCTTTTTTAGAAAGGCAAAATTATATTCAAGACTCAAAAGAAACCGAGATACAAAACAAAACATCCCACCGCAATTAAAAAAGTTAGTTAAAAGAGGATAGGACCAAAAAAAAAAAAAAAAAAAAAAGAGTTAAACATACAATCCAATTCCTACATAGAACCTCACAATGAAAAATAAATTACCCAACAAACAAGAGGTTGGTGCATCCGTACACTAAGGGTTAAAACTAAATGAGAATGGGAGGTGATTTCTTGACACTTTTTGATAATTGATTGACACACTTTAATTTTGAATATTTTGACAGTTAAATCCTTACATTACTTTTACTTGCTTTCACCCTGTAAGAATATAAACGTTTAGACATTTAAAATTTAAATACGTTAATCAATTATATGAGTACGCTAATCACCACCCAATGAGAATATAGTATCCTTTAAGTCAAGTTTGATCAGCACAAATGAATAGTCTATTGACCTCTTTATTATGGTTCTGTGGCTTTTATATGTATTTCCCAGTTTGCTACTCAATGTCTTGTCTCATAAATATGTAATCTCTTAAAATCTATTTATTAAACAAGACCTTGCAACTACGCTAAGGGGTCGTTTCTTTTTCATGTTAGATTCTCTTAGTGCTAAAGCAAGTACACCCTATTACACAAAGAAAACCATGTATACCTTATTCCGATGCATTAAAAAAGAGGGACCCACAATCCACTTATTTCAAAAAAAGAGAAAAAAAAAGCCCTAAGACACTTGAAGCTGGTCCAATCGTGACCAAGTTTTTTTTTTTTATTAAATATCAAGTGGGACATATTTTAGTGTGTAAACGCTTCGGTCGAGATTTCAACCGATATATACGGTTTTTCTCCTTGACCGATGATGCAACCGATCCACCACAATCGGAATAACCGATGTCGACATCGGTCAAAGGTGATGACCGACCGATGTTACCCAAACGATTGGGACGAGCCTGATATATTATAGAAGATGATTAAGTGTATATTTGATGAGACTAGCACTAACATTAGGCAATAGACTTTCAAACTTATAATGGTATGCTTTTAATTTTTTTAAGTTTTGTTGGCACATGCATTTGGGTGGGACTCTTTTTCTTGAAGGCTTGGAAGGGACTCTAGGATGAGCCATACGATTGAAAATATTATAGGTGGTTCAACCATTGCACCGGTCCCATTGTCCCACAAGCACGGCTCTTTGAGACCGGTGGTGTAAGAGTGATTCCAGAATCATGTGTAATTTTATAGATTTTATTTTCCTTAAATCCTGAGTATCACGTGTTCATACATGAAAACCAGCGATCCACTTATAATGTTATTGCTATTTAGGTCTTGAAATTCGTTGTTTAGTAATTTGTCAAATTTTTGGTGTGTCCAAAACTTAGCTCCTGAAATTCTTTTAAGTAATCAAGCTCGATAGACTCATTAATTAGTTTGGTTCGCGATTGACACGATCAGTTACCCAACCTCAAGTACCAAGGGGGCTAAGCCGAAACATAGAGTTTACTCCAGTTATGGTGTCGGTTCAGAATACGGTTTCTCCTCCCTTTTTGTCAGTCTTGAGCATGTGGCCTTAATTTTCTGGGTTATACCTTTAGGTCGTTTACTGTGAAGAAAGAATCGCTCCGCTCCCAAACCCGACATGATACACCCGAACCTCAAGAAAATCATATTTTCTTAATGTGATGAATGGAACCTCATATATGAACATGAGCCTTGTGATTCTTGTGAATTTGTAATGCGAAACTGATGTTAAACAACGTGCTTTCATCTTCAAACGAAATATGTGCCAATTGATTTATAAGCTACGTGTTCAAATTTGTTACAAACACTTGTAGGTATATCGTTGGAAATTTTTGCAAAAATGGTTATTTGCAATCTTTGGACAATATTTAATATGTTATACTAGCAGCATACTCGCGCGTTGTAGTGGCGGGTACTCTGAAATAAAAATTTTCGGTGAATCATGTATTTTAGTTTATTATATATTTTTTGACAATAAATATACGAGGATCAAGAATTTTGTTTCGTGCCCATTCGAGCCGTTGCTACCGTTCCCGTTCGAGCTCGACCCCATTTGGCCCGTGCTCGTTCGGGCTCGGGCCCATTTGGCCCGTTGTCCGTTCGGGCTTGAATATTTGTATAAAGTGATTTTTATTTGTATTAGTGACATTTAATGCATGAATTATGTTTAAGTTGGTTGTACAATATGTTTAATAATTTGTATTTATTGTGTAACGGGTATTTTAATGACTGCATTAGTTGTATTTATTGACCAATTAATTAATTGACTACATTCAATATCTTGACCACATTAATAGTGCTTTGTATTTTGTACATTAAGCTTTAACGCTTGTAAGTCTTAAAATTAAGATTGATGAGAAAGATCATTAATAGTGCATTGTGTATTGTACAATAGGCTTTATATTTTGTAAGTCTTAATTTTAAGATCATGAGGAGAGAAATTCATTCCTCTATTATAAGTAGTATAAATATATTTATATTGGTTAAGCGGGTTTGCGTTTTCTTTAAAGAGAGCTTCGGAACAAGCAAAAGGGTATCCGAAACAAGTTAATATTAAAGATATATTATGTCTCAAAGTAAGGTATTTAAAGTGCAAAAGAATACTGAAAATAGGAGAGCGTCCCATATCGCCCAAACTATAAAATGCGATGATGTTTATATAGAAATATTGATGTCAACTATTAAATTGCTTTGATTATTTTTATTCCAACACATAATTTTTAGTTACTGGAATATTGAATACTCAAAAATAAAAATTAGTATTTTTATGAGATTATTGTTGGAAAAATGTTTGCAAAAATGATTATTTGCAAACTTTGAAAACTATTTAATATAAGTATATCTTATATATAATTATAATGGTTAGTCGGTTTCCGTTCTTCTTGAATAGTGTCTCGAAAGTCGCAACGAGGAACAAAAGGTGTCCAAAATAGAGTTACTATAAATGATATATCGTGTCTTAAAATGAGGCGTTTAAAGCGCGAAAAAAAAAAAAAAAAAAAAAGAAATGAGAGACCATCTCACATCGCCCAAATATAAAGTTTGGAGGTGTTAATATAGAAATCTTGATGTCAACCATCATATTGCTTTGATTGTTTTACTCCAACACCTACGTGCACGGAGGGTGGGGGTGTAGTAGATTAAATTTTTGTGTCAAAATGAATTCTAATCTTGTGAACTTATTTAAGTCTGCGCGACATGCGGTCACCAATATTGCTTTGAAAAATATCAGGAAACCGACCGACATTTTCACCTTATTATACTTAGTGTAAAGGTGAATCGACAATTTAAGCTAATATTAACTAGTCAACTACGTTTTCTTTTTTAATATTGCTCTTAAATAGCATTATAGTATGCCAGTTAATTGACATGATTACTTTTACTTGTTAAATTCACAAAAGTTTTGAGACGCTAAGAAATAGCAATAAGCCAACGAGTATGCAGTCCATAATAAAGTATGAAAAAGTAGGGATGAGCGGCATGCGGTCCCTCAGATCGATCTCGTATCAATTAGTGGTACCTATTTTTTTCCGAGCATAAATTAATGGTACCGGTACCGTACCGAACAAGATTCGGATACCAGGATCGGGAAATCGGGTTTTTCCTTTTTTTCCAACAATTTTCCGATTTGGTACCGGTCTCGTACCGAATTAGTGATCCTGATTTTTTTCACCTTATTTCGTAGTCCCGGTACCGTACCGTATATCAGGAATCGATACGGTTCTCGTTCGGTTTCAGGATTCGAGTCAAAATGACCATCCTTATAAAAAAGGTATGCATTAGATTAAACTTTAAAATATGTAAAGTGAAATTTTGTTTTACATCAGTGATGACATTTTCAAAGCATGTAATATCTAGTTAAATATAGAGAGTTGACCGATTACTTTTAGTTTAACTTTTTATTGACCAAAAATGTTTTTCTTTTAAACAGATCGTGGCTACTTTGAAATTAGACGAGTCCATTAAATTGTGACAAAGTTTATAATGCTCGTGTGTTGGGTCGCGATAGATATTACATTTTATCTTATTTTATAATAAAATTTAGTATGTTTAGGTGATTATTGTTGGAAAAATGTTTGAAAAAATATTATTTGCAAACTTTGAATATTATTTAATATGTGATATATATTTATAATGATTAGGGTACGTGTTCTTCTTGAAGAGAGCTTTACAACATGCTACAGGGTATTCAAAAAAAGTTATAAAAATGAAATATCGAGTCTCAAAGTAAGTCATTTAAAGCGCAAAAAAAAAAACTTAAAATTTTAGAGCATCCCACATCGCCCAAACTATGAATTGCGGTGGTGTTTATATAGAATATTGACGTCAATTATTAAATTGCTATGATCTGTTTTATTCCAAGACATACTTTTTGTTACTGAAATATTGAACATTCAAAAAATAATTTTAGTGCGTAAATTTGAGAAAGTATCCTGAAGGTTTAGGGTTAGACGTACCTAAATGTTAATGTTAAATCAAGTGATATAACGATCATTATAATAATGGGGATATCTTGGCTACAATTTTTCATAAAAAATATACTAGCAATGAATCAGGAACCCACAGAAAAAAATCATGACCAACCAAAAGAATCAGAAACCCACATTATATAGCACAAATTTGTAACCAATTGGCTACAATAAATTGTAGCTAATATATTCCTTATAATAATATAGCATCGTTCAAGTCAAGTTTGATGTTGACAAGGTTTATTATGCCTGTGAGTTGGGTCGGGATATATACTTTCATTTTATCCGATTTAAATGTAAAATTTAATATACTTATGAGATTATTGTTGGAAAATTGTTTCCAAAAATGATTCTTTCCAAACTTTCAACTCTATTTAATATATTTATATGTTATATATAAAATGGAGTTTTGTAACGACCAAAAGAGTGTATAAAATGGAGTTAACTTGAATGAGATATCGTGTCTCAAAGTAGGACATTTAAAGCGATAAAAAACTAAAAATAGGATAGCATCCCACATCGCCCATGAAGTGTGAAGATATTTATATAGAAATTTTGATGTTAACATTTAAATTGATTTGGTTTATTTTACTTCATTATATACTTTTTTGTTGATGATGAAATTTTGAACATTCAAAAATTAATTTTAGTGCGTGAGATTGAAAAAAAATGCATTTTTAATATTCATTCGAATGATGCAACAATCATTATAATAATATAATATAGCATCTTTTTAACTCATCTTTTAATATATGTATGTGTTATATATTTTTATAATGTTTAGTGGGTTTACGTTCTCCTTGAAGAGAGTTTCGTAAGGAGTAAAAGAATGTATAAAATGAAGTTAACTTGAATGAGATATCGTGGCTCAAAGTGAGTCATTTAGAGCGATAAAAAACTAGAAATATGAGAGCATCCCACATCACCCAAACTATGAAGTGCAGAGGAATTTATATAGAAATTTTGATGTTACCTGTAAAATTGTTTGGTTTATTATACTCTGATACATAATTTTTACTTGATGAAATTTTGAACATTCAAAAAATAGTTTTAGTGCATAAGTGTGAGAAAATGCATTCTTAAGGCTTAGGTTGGTTTACAATTCTCACACATTCTTAAGATTTAGGTTGGTTTACAATTAATACGTACCTAAATATTAATATTGAATCGAATGATATAACAATCATTATAACAATATAGCATCTTTTTAAGTCAAGTTTGATGTTGACAACGGTTAGAGCATCTCCATTAATAACTCCGGATCCGGCGTTATCTGTTGGGGGATCCGGCGTTAAACTTCCGGCTTTACTCACTTAACCGGCGTTATTTCATTTTTTTTTCATTTCTGCCCCTAAGTGAGGGGTTGTTTTTGTAAATTGTTGGTGTGTTAAAGTTTAACTTGAGATTTTATTGTTTTGGGTGTTTTTTGGGATGTTAAGGTGAAATGTTAAAGCTGATGTGGCGCTGACGTGACACGGTGTTAAACTTTAACTCGTGTTATTAATGTACATGCTCTTATAAACTTATAATGCCCGTGCGTTGGGTTGAGGTAGATATTTTCGTTTTATCCGATTTAAAAATAAAATTTAGTATGTTTATTAGATTATTGTTGGAACAATGTTTGCAAAAATGATTATTTGCAAATTTTGGACACTATTTAATATATTATATATATTTATATTGGGACAATGTGTAATTTTATAGATTTTAGTTTCCTTAAATCCTGAGTATCACGTGTTCATACATGCAAACCAACGATCCACCTATATTGTTTTTGCTATTTAGGTCTTGAAATTCGTTGTTTAGTAATTTGTCCAATCTTTTGGTGTGTTCAAAACTTAGCTTTTGAAATTCTTTTAAGTAATCAAGCTCGAGAGACTCATCAATTAGTTTTGTTTTCGATTGACACGACCAGTCACCCAACCTCAAGTAACAAGGCCGACTAAGCGAAACATAGAGTTTACTCCATTTATGGTGTCAGTTCAGATTATAGTTTCTCGTCCCTTTTTGTCAGTCTTGAGCATGTAGCCTTAATTTTCTGGTTTGTACCTTAAGGGCGTTTACTGTGAAGAAAGAGTCGCTCCGCTCCCAAACCAGACATGATACACCCGAACCTCTAAGAAAATCATATTTTCTTAATGTGATGAATGGAACCTCATATATGAACATGAGCCTTGTGATTCTTGTGATGCGAAACTGATGTCAAACAACGTGCTTTCATCTTCAAACGAAATGTGTGACTATGATTAATTGATTTATAAGCTATGTGTTCATATTTGTTACAAACACTTGTAGGTATATTATTAGAATTTTTTTGCAAAAATGATTATTTTCAAACTTTGGACACTTTTTAATATGTTATATATATTTATATTGGTTAAGCGGGTTTGCTTTTTCTTTAAAGAGAGCTTCAGAACGAACAAAAGGGTATCCGAAACAAAATAATATTAATGAGGTATCATGTCTCAAAGTAAAACATTTAAAGGGCAAAAGAATACTGAAAATAGGAGAGCGTCCCACATCGCCCAAATTATGAAGAGCGATGGTGTTTATATAGAAATATTGATGTCAACAATTAAATTGCCTTAATTTTTTTATAACAACACATAGTTTTTGGTTACTAAAATATTGAACATTCAAAAATAAAATTTAGTATTTTTATGAGATTATTATTGGAAAAATGTTTGCAAAAATGATTATTTGCAAACTTTGAAAACTATTTAATATAAGTATATCGTATATATATTTATAATGGTTGGTGAGTTTCCGTTCTTCTTGAATAGTGTCTCGCAACGAGCAAAAGGCGTCCAAAATAGAGTTACTATAATGATATATCGTGTCTCAAAATGAGATGTTTAAAGCGCAAACAAGAAAAAAAAAAGAAAAAGAAATAAGAGACCATCCCACATTGCCCATAATATAAAGTTTGGAAGTGTTAATATAGAAATCTTGATGTCAATCATCAAATTGCTTTGGTTGTTTTACTTCAACAACTACGTGCACAAGGTTGTAGATTTTTGTGCCAAAATAGGTTCTAATATTGTGAATTTATTTAAGCAACATGCGGTCAGAATTTTGTGCCAAAATAGGTTCTAATCTTGTGAATTTATTTAAGCGACATGCGGTCACCAATATTGCTTTGAAAATTATCAGGAAACTGACCGACATTTTCACCTTATTACAGTTAGCATAAAGTTGAATCGACAATTTAAGTCTAGTATTGACTAGTCAACTCTGTTTTCATTTTAATATTGCTCTTAAATTGTATTATAGCATGCGAGTTAATTGACATGATTACTGTTACTCGTTGATTCACAAAAGTTTTGAGACGCAAAGAAATGCAGTTCATAATAAAGTATGAAAAAGGTATGGATTACATTAAACTTTAAAATATGTAAAGTGAAAATTTGTTTTAAATTAGTGATGATATTTTTAAAGGATGTGATATCTGATTTATATATAGAGAGTAGACCGGTCGCCTCTACTTTAGCTTTTTATTGACCAAATTTTTTTCCACTAAATAAAACGGGCTACTTTGGAATTAGGCGACTCCACTAAATTGTGACAAAGTTTATAATGCCCGTGCGTTGGGTCGTGATAGATATTACATTTTATCCGTTTATATCTTTGTTTTCGAGCAATAGTATTCTTTGAATGTTTTTGCGAGCGTAAAAGTGCAAAGCCGCAAAGACATGCAATTTATATTTTAGATTCATGTTTGGTTGTTTTGTACGTTTTTTTGAAGCTTTGATTGTTGGATATTATGCTATTATTGGTATTTGTTTAAATATTTTTTCTTGAAATCTAGGAATCGTAAACACTATATAAGATTAAAAATAGTTTGTTTTCTAGTAAGAAAAAACCGAATAAAAACCGAAACCGAACCGATTCAATGTCAAAAACCGAAAAACCGAAACCGAAAAACCGAAACCAAAAAACCCGACATTAAACGGTTTCTAGTTTTCAAAAACCGAATTATATGGTTCGGTTTTTGGTTTTACCATAAAACCGCCCCACCCCGCCCATCCTTAGGGCATCGCTTAAGGTGCATTAATTGCACCTTAACCTTCCTTTTAAACTGAAAATGTATTAAATACACATTAATTGGTCTTATAATTTAACTTATTTAGATCTCATTTTATGATTAATAAACTTATAGTTTCCTTATTTAATCATTTAAATCTGTGCCCTTAAAGCACTCGTTAGACTACCCCTAAGAGGATATAACAATGATTATAATACTATCGCATCGTTCAAGTCAAGTTTGATGTTGACAAGGTTCATTATGCCCGTACGTTGGGTCGGGATAGATGAGATTATTGTTCGAAAAATGTTTGCAAAAATGATTATTTGCAAATTGTAGACACTATTTAATATATGTATATATTATATATATTTATAATGTTTAGTGGGTTTAAGTTCTCCTTAAAGAGAGTTTCGTAACGAGAAAAATAGCATAAAATAAAGTTAAAATGAATGAGATATCGTTTATCAAAGTGAGACATTTGGAGCGATAAAAAACTATAAAAGTATAAATAATAGAGCATCTCACATCGCCCAAACTATGAAGTGTGAAAGTATTTATATAGAAATTTATTTGACGTTAACCATTAATGTGATTTGGTTTATTATACTTCAATACATACTTTTTAGTTGATGAAATTTTGAACATTCAAAAAATAGTTTATAGTGCACGAGTTTGAAAAAATGCATTCTTAATATTCAATCGAATGATACAACAATCATTATAATAATATAACATCTTTTTAAGTCAAGTTTGATGCTGACAAAGGTTTTAAACTTTTAATGCCCGTGTGTTACGTCGAGATAGATATTTTTTTGCCAATTTAAAAATTATATTTATTATGTTTTAAGATTATTGTTGGAAAAATGTTTGCAAAAGTGATTATTTGCAAACTTTGGACACTATTTAATATATGTGTTGTTCTCCGTTCACTATCGTTTAAAACAGTTTAAATGTATAAAACAAGTTAATAGTGAACAATGACTGAAATTAACATAAGTAAAACACACTTATAAATTTTCAACATCATATTCTTATTAGAAATAAATCAACAAAGAATACGTTACCCAAGTACTTGCGGAATAGTACTTGAGATTGAAATGACAAAGTTTGGTGACTCCTCTCTAGCTCGCAAGTCAGCACAACTCTAGAGCTCATTGAGATATCTCAGAACTAAGTCAGATTTGGAGGAGTGAAAAGATGGCTTGCGTGTGTGTATGTTTTTACAATTCACAAGCTTTTTCTTTTCACTCCATCTCTTATGCTATTTATACATGTATGAGATTTAACTCTATCCTAAGTGACAAAATCGACATCATACGAAGACAAAATACGATGTATTTTGTCTCTGCTTACAAAGATTATTCTAAGTAAAAGAAAAGGCGCTTTCCATAACCTCGATGATTAATCGAGCTTGTAAGTTAGCCATTCAGGGAAAGTTGACTTATGTTGATAAGGACTTCTTCTTATCTGATTCAAACTTCTATCGCCTTGTCCGCTCTTTCTTCATCTATTTATCCTTCAGTCTTCTACTTTTGTCTTCTGTAAGAGTTGGAGAGAGTCTTAGGGATTCATGAGTTATCATCATCACTCATGAATCCATCATCTTCTTTCTTCGACTCTTCACCCTTTAAGTTCCGCCTTATCGAGTGAGAGACTTCTTCTACTGCCATCTTGAGTATCCGAAGATGACTCACTGAGAGGCTATGCACTCAGTGACCTGATTAGTGTTTAACGGACTAAACGCTTGGGCTATTTTCTATTCAAATCCTAGATTAAGTGGTTTGGGTATTTACTGAACCCAACAATATGCATATGTTATATATATTTATAATGTTTAGTGGGTTTACCTTCTCCTTTAAGAGAGTTTCGTAATGAGCAAAAGAGTGTATAAAATGGAGTTAATATGAAAGAGATATCGTGTTTTAAAGTGAGACATTTTGAGTGATAAAAAACTAGAAATATGAGAGCATTCCACATCGCCCAAACTATGAAGTGCGGAGGTATTTATATATAAATTTTGATGTTAATCGTAAAATTCCTTTGGTTTATTATACTCTGAAACATGATTTTTAGTTGATGAGAACATAAATAGAAACTCCAAACGTAAATTTTAGTATTACTTGACCATTTTTTTTTGCAAACCGAAGTGATGGGACCCACTATCGAAAAAACGGACTCGTTTACTATTTTATAAAATACGTGATCCTGAAACGACAAGTTCAGACACATAGACTCATAGAAATAACATAAAACTCGAATTCCGAATAACTTGTAAATTAGAAAACACAACTAGTTTTTAAAGTGTAAAAACTAAACTTAAATACTTGTTTTACTTGACAAACGATATGTACCCAAACATAATTAATATAATAACCATATAAAGCATGTTTATATATTTCTTAGTCGTTGTTTATATCTATTACAAGATGTATTTTTAAGAAAAATCTTGCCGAAAATACATAAAACTTGCCGAAAATACCGAAAACATGTCGGAAATGCCAATCCGATTAATCACCGATTAATCCCGCCTAGACCGATTACAAGCTACAAGAGGGTCGACCGCCTGACTACCGATTCGCAGTTTTTGCAACCTTTCTTTTTAGTTACTGAAATATAGAATATTCGAAAAATAGTTTCTAGTGCGTAAATTTGAGAAAATGTATCTTGGAGGTTTAGGTTGGTTTACACTTAGACCAGTTAGACGTACTTAAATGTTAATATTCAATAGAATGATATAACAATCATTATAATAATATAGCATCGTTCAAGTCAAGTTTGATGTTGACAAGGTTTATTATGCCTTTGCATTGGGTCGGGATATATAGTTTCATTTTATCCAATTTAAAAACAAAATTTAGTATGTTTATGAGGTTATTGTTGAAAAAATGTTTGCGAAAATGACTATTTGCAAACTTTGGACACTATTTAATATATGTATATATTATATATTTATAATGTTTAGTCGGTTTACGTTCTTCTTGAAGAGAGTTTCACAACGAGCAAAAGAGTGTATAAAATAAAGTTAACATGATTGAGATATCATGTCTCAAAGTGAAACATTTTAAGCGATAAAAAACTAGAGACAGGAGAGCATCCCACATCGCCCAAACTAGAAAATGCGGAGGTAATTATATAGAAATTTTGATGTTAACCATTTAATTGCTTTGGTTTATTATACTCCAACAATTACTTTTTAGTTAATGAAATTTTGAACATTCAAAATATAGTTTTTAGTGCGTAAGTTTGAGAAAAAGCATTCGTGAGGTTTAGTTTGGTTTACAATTAGTAAATACGTAAATATTAATATTCAATCGAATGATATAACAATTATTATAATAATATAGTCTCTTTTTAGATGTTAACCATAAAATTGATTTCGTTTATTATAATCTGATACATAATTTTTAGTTGATGAAATTTTGAACATTCCAAAATAGTTTTTAGTGCATGAGTCTCAGAAAATGCATTCTCGAGGTTTAGGTTGGTTTTCAATTAGAACGTACCTAAATATTAATATTCAATCGAATGAAATAACCAAAGGTTTTCAAGATCGGGATCTTATCCAGGATCGTTTTCGTCTTTGCAAGATCGTGATCGTAAGATCAGATCGAGATCTTAAGATCCTACTCTACTGTTATTTTTTAATAGTTTTTGTAATATCATACAAATCTACAAATTATTATACATTTTAAACACAAAATGCTATTAATGTTTCATAAAAGTATTGTCCTAAATTATTATTACGAAATGTTTAAAAAGATTAACACGTTGTCTTTTTAATTTTACAGAAAAACAACTCATAATTTTGTAGTTTTTTAGTTTATAATCCGAGAAAAGTAAGATCCGATCGGATTAGATCTTAAGATCGTATAGTCAAGATTGGGATCCTATAAGATCTTAAGCTTGAAAAGATCCTGTGTAGGATCCGGATCGTTTTTGCTTTGTAGTATCGTAAAATCGTAAGGTATTAAAATCAAGATCGGGATCCTGACAACTATGGTTATAACAATCATTATAGTAATATAGCATCTTTTTAAGTCAAGTTTGATGTTGACAACGGTTATAATGCCCGCGTTGGGTCGAGATAGATATTTTTGTTTTATCCGATTTAATAATAAAATTTAGTATGTTTATTAGATTATTTTTGGAAATATGTTTGTAAAATGATTATTCGTAAACTTTAGACACTATTTAATATGTTACATATATTTATATTGGTTATTGGGTTTGCGTTTTCTTTAATGAGAGCTTCGCAACGAGCAAAAGGGTATCCGAAACAGTTAATATGAATGAGATATCATGTCTCAAAGTAATTGCATTTAAAGTAAAAAAAAACTGGAAATATGATAACGTCCCACATCGTCCAAACTATGAATTGCGGTGGTGTTTATATAGAAATATTGATTTCAATCATTACATTGCTTTGATTTTTTTATTCCAACATATATTTTTTAGTTACTGAAATATTGAAAGCTCAAAAATAAATTTTAACATTTTTATGAGATTACTGTTGGAAAAATATTTGCAAACTTTGGAAAATATTTAATATAAGTATATGTTAGTGGGTTTCCGTTCTTCTTGAAGGGTGTCTCGCCACGAGCAAAAAGGTGTTCAAATGGAGTTATTATAAATGAGATATCGTGTCTCAAAATGAGGCGTTTAAAGCGCAAAAATAAAAATAAAAGTGAGAGACCATCCCACATCGCCCAAAATATAAAGTTTGAAGGTGTTAATATAGAAATCTTGATTTAAACAATCAAATTGCTTTGTTTGTTGTATTAAATTTAATTTTTGTGCCAAAATGAGTTCACATTTTATGAACTCATTTAAGCTTGTGCGACATGCGGTCACGAATATTGATTCAATAGTTCATTTGCGCGTGAATATTTTTGCTGTAGATTTCATTTCCTTTTTTAATACTTTTCAGATTTTGCATAAGCTTTTTCAGTCAGTTAAGGTTATCTTATAAATTGAACCTTTTACTCTTTGATTTTACACAGCAAAAAATGCAGCTCTATTCCAAATGAATTCCAACAGTCCTTCGATCAGAAACGCACCTTTGCTTGAGTAAATTTTCAGGCAAGTTTAATGATGACGTATAGTCTATATCCGGGTCACGAACCCGCCCAAAGCCAATATCGACAAGCCCAAGACGAACGGGCTACGCTAATAAGCGTTTAGGCCTACGAAGGCCCAAATACAAATCTATTTACGGAATAGATGGAGGATATCTCTTAATCAAGGAGATAATCATTCCCAACCGATTTAGGTGGGATACTGCCGAGGTTGGGGAACACGGAACCAATAAGGATTCCGTGTATATATAAAGGGAATCACATCCCTCGTTAAAGGTACGACTTACAAACCCTAACTCTCCTTTAACCCTAAACCGATTACTTACTCTCACGCCGGAGGATAATCGTGGGAGACAATCCCACGGTAAGCCTAACGGTGTTTTTTGTCTCTTAGTGCGCAGGTCTCAAGCAACAATCAGCAATTGGTACGAGAGCCGGAGCCCCAAATAAGGAACGTCCAACTTTTGTATCAACAAGTGGCGCCATCCGTGGGACCATTCACTAAGAACTAAGACTAGAATGACGAAGCATGGAAATCAGCGATCGCAAGCGGATCTTACTGGAAAGAAGCTGCACACCGGCTCAGCTTCCAAGCAGACTCGGGACAACCAGACTCGCCAAAAACAAGGGATTAGGCACGACTTGGTCTACCCTATAGTGGAACCACGGGGACAACCCAGCCACCACAACCACTACCAAAGACATGGATCCATCAGCGCCGTTCTTACCACTCCCTTTCAACCGGTACTAGAGATCGACTTGACAAAAGCACCAGAGGCACCGGATAAAAACAAGGACACAATGCAGCGTTTAATATCCTCGCTCTAGAAGGGGTCACACCGGAATTAACACCAAGGGATTTCGTATCCCAAAATTATGAAATCTTGACTACCCACATGCAAGAGGAAGCTAGAAAAGGTCGGTCGAAGCCTACAAACCCGACTCCGCTTTGACTCGAATACTGAAACCTCACCACCGCCGTCGGAGGAGAAGCGAAAAGACAACCGCCACCCCCGTGTTTAACAGAATTGGGAGGAGAGTTGAGGATGATGAGACATCCAACTCACAAAGATCGGAAGGAAGTGAAGAGGATGGACGGCGTACCGGCGTCCACACCCGGACTTGGTAGTCGCAAAATACATGACAGACTTGGGCGATATTCCCAAGTAAAAGCCCTTCGAGTACAAACTCGAGGACAGCGGCGCGAAGCCGGCGAGGGAAAACTCGTCCTATGGAAATTCCTCGGACAATGAGGATAGTGAACCGACACCGGAAGTCCGTAGTAGATATAATGACCATGAGGATGAAGATATATCTCCCGTGGCCCCGTCAAAGGTGGATGCGTTCACCGACGTATCGCTGACTTCTCGAGAGAACAAAAGAAGGCGCATGCCGCCAACGTAAAACCTATGACGAACAGTGACCCGATGATCACCTCAAAATTTTTGAATCAACCGCTACAATTGAAAATTGGCCACAACCTGTATGGTGCCACATGTTCAACTCCACGCTGGGAAATGCACGAACTGGTTCAGAAGCTTCCACGCAAGCATCAATGGTTTTGAGGAATTAAGAAAGGCGTTTCGCCTAAACTTTACTTAGCGGAAGAAGTGCGCTAAAAATCTGTCGAACCAGCTGTGGTAAAGCGGCGCCGGGGAGAATCTACAAGCGCATTCATGGAACGCTTCAAAGATGAATGCATGCAAGTTGAAGCATGCCCGGAAGTGTTAAAGATCTCGGTTTCATGAATGGGATAAATAACCCGGAGCTCATCAAGAGGTTGAACGACAAGATTCCCGAAACATTTGATGAACTCATGAAACGCTCTAGGTCCTTTGTCCAAGGAGAAGCCGCCGCGGCGGATAGCAAAAGAAACTACTCGAACTATCGGTCACAGTAACAACCTGGGAAACAATCCACCGACCGGGGTAGTAATCGCAATCAGAGCTATCGCAATGGGAAGCGGAAGAGATAATGACAGATACACCCCACGACCAAGACTCCTAAGGAAATACTGCAACGAAGGTGCGAACTTTCCAAGACCACCGCAAATGCGCACTCCAGGAGGATCGACGCGACCGAAATGGATATTGTGACTACCACGCACGAAGGGCCATACTACTAATGAATGCGTTCAATCGCACTAGCTCATTGACAAAATGGTTAAAGAGGGCAGGTTGGACCATTTGGTCAAAAATATCAAGGAGGGAAAGGATAGACAGAAGAGTGGAAACAAGAAGGATACACCCAAGGACAAGGTTGACACCATCTACATGATACAATCATGGCAACGGGTCACTAGACGTAAGGTCACCAGAGTTCTCCCGAGGAAGTAAAATCTCTTTTCCCACCTTAACTGCGGACAACGCAGTAGTAGATCCACTCACCATTGAGATTAGTGCGGGAGGTCACGACATCCACCGCATGTACGTTGATGGCGGAGCATCGGCGGACATCATGTATGAGCACCGCTTCAAGCGACTGCGGCCTGAAATACGCAGGTTAAGCCCGGTCGAACAAAGACTAATCGGTTTTACGGTGAAAAGATATGGCCTATGGGGCAAATACGACTACTGGTTAACATTGGAAATGAGGAACACTCCGCAACGGCCTGGATGGAATTCATGGTGATCAAATCTCCCTCGCCATATAACGGCATTATCGAAGACCGTGGATATCGGCTATGCGCAGCTGCCGTCTACAACGCGACGGATGCTTAAATTCCGGTGGAAGGTGGTATTGTTACTCTTTACAATGCCACCATGACGCACAGAGAATGTAACACGGTTACATGCGAAACGGCACCGATACCAGAACAACGCGCAACCGAGCTCCAAATCGAAGGTCGCAATTCACCCGAATACCCGAACAGAAATATCCATCGGAGGGTCGCTGTCGGACAACGGCAGAGCAACCGTATGTGCGCTCCTACAAAAGAACTTGGACATTTTTGCATGGGAGCCAAAACACATGACCGGGTACCACGCCAATAACAGAGCATAAACCGAGAATCCGGACAAGGATACTCACCCAGACGCCGTAGTAAGCGGGGCCGTGCTCCAGAAGCGCGCAAGCAGTAATCCTGACAGAGGTACACAAGCTAGTAGGGGCGGAATTATGCTTTGAAGTGTACTATCATGATTGGCTTTCCAACCCGTCATGGTAAAGAAGAGCGATGGTAGCCGGCGGATGTCGTGGACTTCACCGATCTTAACAAAGCATGTCCACAAGATCGCTACCCATTACCGAGAGATAGACCGGAAAATAGAGTCTTTGTGCGGGTATCCATTAAAGTGTTTCCTCGATGCATACAAAGGATATCATCAAATCCAGATGGACAAGGAGGATGAGGAAAAACAGCGCTTTCACACAAGCCAAGGTGTCTCATGTTACACAAAAATGCCCTTTGGCTTGAAGAATGCAGGCGCCACCTATAAGCGTTTAGTAGACAATGCTTTCGGAAGCGGTGGGCCGCAACCTAGAGGTTTATGTTGATGACTTGGTCATAAAGAGCCATATTGAAGATGAGTTAGTTCGCGATATTGAGGAAACATTCAAAACTCTCCGAGAGATCAACATGAAGTTGAATCCAAAAAATGTACCTTCGGCGCGACTGAAGGCATGTTCCTTGGATACCTAATAGAACCGGACGGTATAAAACCGTGTCCAGAAAAGACTAAGGTCGTCATTGAACTTCCCTCACCGCCAAGACGCTGAAGGAAGTCCAATCTCTCAACGGAAAGTTGGACGGTCTTAACAGATTCCTATCCAAGTCGCCAGACAAATCATTACCCCTTTTCAAAACACTCGAAAGTGTATAAAAAGGGTGATTTTCGTGGACTACTGAGGCGAAGAGGCCTTCACTCACAAACAACACCGCAACGCCCCACACTTGTTGCAACCCACCGTGGGAAGAGTTAATCATGTATTTATCCGCAACCGATGGAGCAGTCGCAGTGTTACTCACATATAGGGATTCAGTGCAAACCCATGTCTATTTTGTAAGCAAGGCGCCAAAAGACGGAGATGAACTATAGCGCCATGGAAAAATTAGTTCTGGCATTGGTGTTTGCTGCTAAACGGCTACGCATGTACTTCCAAGCGCACCCAATAGCGGTAATCACGCACCAACCGATCAAGCAAATCATCTCCAAGCCCGATGCATCGTGACGATCGCAAAATGGAGTGTGTTACTCGGTGAGCATAACATCACCTACGCACCACGCATACGCAATAAAAGGGCGGATATCGGCCGATTTCATCGCTGAAAAGCCGGACACCGATGATGCACCCGCACCACGCACGAAGGAACTACCGGATCCATGGATCTTGTTCACGATGGATCCTCATGCGTGGATGGGTCGGAGCGTGCCTCATCCTCACAAACCCGAAGGAATGGAATTCACTTATGCATCGCGTTTCAATTCACAGTGACAAATAATGAGGCAGTATGAAGCCTTACTAGCGGGACTACGATCGATCTCGAATGGGTGTACGCAACTGGAAGCGAATGTGGACTCCGTGACGGTAGCCAACCACGTGTTAGGCGAGTATGTAGCCAAGGAGGAAAACATGATTCAATACCTTGAAAACCAAGGCAAGAATTCAAAGCTTTGATAGGTTTACCATCAAACAGTTCCAAGAGGGAAAACCGCAAGGCGGATGCACCGAGCAAAATTGCATCCACAAGCTTTGCGACCTATCCAAACAGTGTTGGTGGAAACATTGAAAAGCAAATCCATCTTAGACATGGAAGTATCCACGGTAATAGAGGAAGACGGACCTACATGGATGACACCAATAGTCGAATTCATAAGCAAGGGAGTATTACCCCAAGAACAGCAAGAAGCCCGAAGGATACGGCACACAGCGCAAAGGTTCGAACTTCGGGACAACATCCTATATCGACGCTCTTTCTTGCAATCATGGCTCCGCTGTGTTGGTCCCTTACAAGCAAACTATGTATCGTGAGAAATCCACGAAGGTTCATGCGCAAGATGCATTCGTGACTACGGCCGATGGTGGCGCGCTTTACGGTCAGGCTATTATTGGCCCACCATGCACCGCGATGCGCGGGATTTAATAAGAAAGTGCAGCGACCGCCAAGTCCACGACCCATTCCCCGCAAACCACAGCATGAATTAACACCAATTATGGCGCCATGGCCATTCCACAAGTGGGGTATTGACATCGCATGTCCTTTTCTGTTACACCGGAGGTTTAAAGTTCCTCATAGTTGCCATAGACTACTTCACCAAGTGGATCGAAGCAAAAGAAGTGGTAACAATCACCGCAACCGGTGAAGCGCTTCGTCTGGGAAAACATTGTATGCCGCTTTGGTCTACCCGGTGAGCTTATCTCGACAACGGAAACAATTCTGCGGCAACCCTTTCAAGGATCGGTGCGAGAAGCTAAACATCACACAACACTTTGCGTCCGATAGAAACACCCACAAACCAATGGCCTAGTTGAACGTGCGAATCGAAGCCTGGGTGAAGGAATTAAGGCACGCTTGGACAAGCACAAAGGAAGATGGGTGGAAGAACTTTCGCGATGTTTTGTGGGCGATCGCACCTCAATCAAAACCAGACGGAGACACTCCCTTTCTCTAGTCTACGGGACGAAGCCGCCATACCAGCCAAATCGAATGCCAACTATCCGCACTACGGAAATCAATGTGGCAACCAATGATGATGAGAGACGTGTCGACTTAGACCTGCTAGAAGAACGGCGCGAACGCAAGCAACTATCCGGAAGAAAAATCAAAGTCAAAGATGAAGGGATACTATGACGCTAAAGTGCGCCGTACTTCATTCGCACTCGGTGACTTCGCTTACCGCGCCAACGATGCGAGCCACGCAGAAGACACAGGTAAGCTTGGACCAAAGTGGGAAGGACCCTATGAGGTTACCGAAGCATTGGGAACAGGCGCGTACAAGCTACGAGGCTTGGATGGTCGTGAACTCGCCGCAACACATGGAACATCTGCAACCTCAAGAGGTGCTACCTATAAGAGTGGCTACGACCCAGCGCACAGACGCTCCTGCACTTCACTAAAGTGCCCAATACACATCTATGTATTTATTTTTTATTTTCCTTAGAATAATGTTTTACTTATTTCTCATAAACACTTGCAAGTATCAATAAAACGCCGCGGTTTCTAGCTAACTCCACGACATATTTTGATTTGTTATTTCCATATACTGTATGTCTTAACAAATTTTCATTTTTAGCCTACGTGGCGTGCATGCACTAAATACACCCACGATGGTAAAAGGATAAGTTAACCTACTAAACAACTTGTTGAGTAAGAGGGTTGCAAACCCATCAACATTGGATCACGTATCCTTGTTAAACACCTTGTTCTCAAGACGTTGGGATAAGTTTGTGCGCTTCCCACGACGGATGCGTAACTATGCATATGGTGCGCGTTTAACAACATAAGGATTCAACACGCTTGGTTCTTTAAGATGATATTTACAGTACGATGTATATCACATCATACACGACTATGACACTATTACTTAGAAACTATGTTTAAGTATACTATGATTTTCATACATGACTATGAATTTCCCATATTATTTGTGCTCGTGTACAACTGGACAAATATATCTTTTACGCAAAGATAGACAGATAAATACGCATGTCACAAGAGGCAATAAATATTAACATACATTTAGCAAAAGATGATATTTATCCAAGACTATGTTCTTACAGAAGATATACAATCCTATATACTATTAGATCGCTCCAGTAATGAAGTCCCTACGCGGCTTGTAGTACTTACACTCTCGCTAAGCCTCTTCAACAAGTCCGCGTCTTGGCGAGACACGGTAGCAACACTCACCGGTACCCCCATCGACCTTGGAAGATGAGCGGCACCAACCCCGCACAAAGTTGCTTTACCCTTAATACCTTCTTTCTCAAGAAGTCCGTCGCATGCGCTTCCAATACTTCCTTCAAGGACATTTCTTTATCTAAAGCAAAGGGATTTAGAATATCCCTAGGGCGAGCAAAAACAGTACCGCGAATCGAGACATCGGGCTTCATAAAATAGTCCGGTTGTGCTCTGATCGCACGATGGCGCGCTAAGGTCAATCCTTCCATAATAACAGCTTATAGGATAATCCCGATCACGTTCCATCTCGGCAATCATGGGTAGCTCTAAAGTCTTCATCCTATTCATCGCAGCAAACTGGTTATCATAAGATCAGCGATCATACCTAGGAATATTTTCACAGGTACCTTCAGAAGTTAGCTTCCTGTAACGCTTCTATAGCCTCTGATTTTCCTCGCGCCAAAGCACACTAGACTACCCCACCAAATTTGTCCACTACCTCCTTGGACTCAAGAGTACTCAAAGAAGCAAGACGCAGACCATGGCGATAAGCCACCAAGGCCGAGATGGCAGACATCGATGAGGATATAATTCCTCATCATACTCCAAACTAAGCTTACGCAGCTTCGTCTCTTGTACCTCCAGATCACTATTCACAGTGGCACCAAATTCTTCCAACTGCGTGGTCAAGGCGTCCTTACTCTTTTCAAGATATTTTAAGGCCCAGAGGCACGAAGCCTTGTACCTCGATGACTCAGCGCGCTTGGCTTAGTTGGCCCATCGCCAGCCTCCTCACTTGCCTGCGACACGCTCAAACTTTCTACCTCAGCCCGCACTAGCCAATGCGCTTCCAACAAAGAAATTTTCTCATCTCTTTGAGCACTTTAGTTTCACCAGCGGTATACGCACCCTCGGCTTCTCCAAGATTGAAGCTTTGCGCAGACACCTGTGCCAACTCCTCAACCATTTGACCCACTGATGCATCCCCAGCAGTTAATTCTTCATCTTTTGGTCGTTCGCTCGTGATCGGACTATCCTTGGGGAGACTCGCAACTTGTTCAAACCTCGCATACACGGACGAGCATTCTCGTTCCCACTCACATAGTGCGCAAAAAAAATAAATAAAGAAGACAAAGATTCACTTATCAGTGGGCCGACATCGTCACAGACGTGCGAGGACGCTAACATCACCGGTGGATGATTCCACAGGAAAATTACAGGCATTTTTTCCTCGAGGAGCTCGCGACCATCCTCTTCGCGGGACCTCTTGGGCCTGAACCCGTGAGTCCGCTCTTCCTCTTCTTCTTCCATAGGTTGTGCCACGGCTACAGTGGTGGATGCGAAGCGGGCACACGGGGCCTCGGCACGCTCTGCGGCGGTGTCGCCTCCATCGCAATGCAGGAGCTAGTACTGCCTCCTATGTTCATCTCCATGGTATGACCTACAGTGGCCGCTAGTATGGCCTCCTCTCCTTCCCTCGGGGCCGCGCCCCTACCTTCACCTCAATTGGCCGTTATGCGCACGATGGTGAAAAGATCCATCTCTCGCTAATAAAAGACAACAAATAACACAGGTTATATAATGTGCGAAAAGAACAGAAAACTCTTACAAAAGGAGGTGCGAGGAACGAGTACCCACCCTGGCCATTGGCGCCCAAAAAGATTGGCATCTCATCCGGCATACCAAAATAATTACGGATGATGCCCATATGCACCAAAAATTCCTCGTGATAGGAACTAATGGGGATGCGGTTTGCGTTTATCGCCCGCATCCTCAGCTACATATGATCCAGCACGGGGCACTCATCCCCTCGGCAATGTTCCCCGGTAAAAAGTCATAATGCCACGGAAAACATGTGTCGTCTACCCGTAAAAACGACTCTCCAGCTTCTAAGCGCATCCACTTCTCAAGATAACACCGAAATCGGACGGCGCTTAGCAAAGGATACCCACCCATGTGACCATGTCGTGTGATAAAATGCACGGAATAGGTGGATGGTTGGGTTAACCGCCAGCAAACGGCAGTTCACCTCAAAGTTAGTAATTTTAGCCGCACCAATGCAAGGTACCAGATATGTGCAGCTCGTAATAATTTAAAACATCGCGACAAAAATCGAGGATAGGGGCACACGTTGATTTGCAAATTCAAAGAATCGTGTGTATACCCCTATTTTCCTTTCGGGGAAATCCGCGATAGATGCTCGCGCACCCGGAACAACCGGATGCACGTCAAGCGGTATAAAGTAATCCGAAGTGAACTCTAGAAGATCACTTTCGGTGAGGTTGGAGTGAAATCGGACAACCGCTTGACCATGGTATTGTTTTTGCCGCACGGCGATTTACCTTTAAATACAATGTTTTTCCGGGTTGAAGTTTGATGTCTTGTTAGCAATGGCGGATGAACTTTTACCTTGAGTGAACGGTGGAAATGAACCGAGGGTTATATATTCCTCTCACCCACACGATGAGTGACACGTGGACCCCACTAACACTAATTGTGTGGCTGAGATTGCTTGATGGGACGTCACAGCAGTAACTTTCCCCGCTTTACGAGGAGCCAATTTTTTAATCCTATGTCTAGATACAATGTATGGGAAGATATGTTTTTATGGCTTGGCTACGCCTTTTGTTTCTTTGACTACGGCTATTAGTCAGCATCCGCAGCTATTCACCGCGCATACTAGACTGGGGACATGATGACGTATAGTCTATATCCGGTCACGAACCCCAAAGCCCACACGACAAGCCCAAAGACGAACGGGCTACGCTAATAAGCGTTTAGGCCCACGAAGGCCCAAATACAAATCTATTTACGGAATAGATGGAGGATATCTCTTAATCAAGGAGATAATAATTCCCAACCGATTTGAAGGATACGCCGAAGGTTGGGGAACACGAAACCAATAAGGATTCCGTGTATATATAAAAGGAATCACATCCCTCGTTAAAGGTACGACTTACAAACCCTAACTCTCCTTTAACCCTAAACCGATTACTTACTCTCACGCCGGAGGATAATCGTGGGAGACAATCCCACTGTAAGCCTAACGGTGTTTTCTGTCTCTTAGTGCGCAGGTCTCAAGCAACAATCAGCAATTGGTACGAGAGCCGGAGCCCCAAATAAGGAACGTCCAACTTTTGTATCAACATTTGTCACGTCCGACACGCCAAGCTGTCGCCATTTAGCTCCATGGTGAATCTGTGGTGGAAAGGTTATACAAAATATATTTGGTGTGTTCCTTTTGTGTGAATCAGTTTTTGTGTTTGATTTTGAAGATTTTCAGTTGAATCAATTTTAAGTTTGGCTTTTGGACAGGCAAGTACCTAAATGGAGAATTAACCAAGTTGGGTCTTAAGTGGATTAGTTGGTCGGAAAACAAAAGGGTTTATCCCTTTGCTTATATACTAATCTTTTATATTTATATAATAAATTAGGGGTGTTCATCGGTTCGGTTATCGGTTTGTTCGGTTTATTCGGTTCGGTTTGTTCGGTTAATTTTTTTTCTCGGTATAACCGAAAACCGAACCGAACCGAACTTAAATTTAACTAAACCGAACCGAAAACCGAAAACCGAAAACCGAACCTCCAATAACCGAAAACCGAACCGAATAACCCGAAATACCTAAATTTAATAATTTATTCATTTATTTATATATATTTTTTGAAAAAAAAAATAATTTTCAAGCTTAAAAATATTATATATATATATATATTATAAAAGAGTTTTAATATATATTTTTAATATAAATATATAAAAAATATATATATATTTATTTAATTTCGGTTTTCGGTTTGGATTGCTAAAACCATAACCGAACCAAAAACCGAACTTTTATTTCGGTTCGGTTCGGTTTTGGCAATTTCGGTTCGGTTACGAGTTCGGTTCGGTTATTTTCGGTTCGGTTCGGTTTCGATTTTCGGTTTATTCGGATATTACCCGACCCATGAACACCCCTATAATAAATGAATTACATCATTTCGTAGTGATTTTGTCAATTCATTCTTATTGAAAAAACAATTGGGCCAGTAAGATAGCTCGATTTTGCCACGTAAGCAAAATCGTGTGATGTAATTGGTTAATAAAAGTCAAAATTAAATTGATTTTGGTCAAACTTTAATAAATTTGGTGGAGAAATTTGGTTGATAAAAAAAACACATAAAAATATAGGTGTCAAGTTTGTGAAAACAAAAACTTAAAAAAAAAGGAGGTAATTAATAAAACTTTTGTGGTTGAATTTTTAAAATTTATATAGAGTTAAGTGTAATATTATTAGCCTCCATATTTTTTAATAACTTTGGATTATAAACAAATACCCCCCTTATACTTTATACCCTTTATACTTTCTGTATTAAAAAATACAATGTATATGTTGTTTTAAAATAATAATATATAAATTTGCATAAGATTATAAGTATCAATTTTTTACTATATACGTTCAATAAGGACTCATTTATTTCATTTTTAAAAGTTTAACCTATGTGGACACGAGTTTACATTTTAAATACGGCTAAATTACTGAAAATGAGAATATAATTATCAAATTGTAAGCACTAAAACATACTCAAAATTTTCTCTTTCACTAAAATGTCCATTTTGGTGCACATGTATTTCATTTTGGGCATCAAATCATAAACCTATCACTATCAACCCCAATTGTGATGCGGAGGAAAGAAAACACTTTGAATTTTGATGCGCAAGAAAAATCTTTTGGGCCCCATAAAATTAATGCTCCAAAAAATATGTGGCACATTTCAATTGGTCAATATATTAAGTTTGATGCTTTCAAAGGAATCTGGTGCACAAGGGATGTGTTTTGGGCATCAAAAAATATGTGACATATTTCCATTGGTCAATAAATTAATTTTGGTGCTTTAAAAAGAATAATTATCTATATTTAATATATGGTGCGCAAAGAAAAGATTTTGGGCACTAAAAAATACGTGACACATTCCCATGGTCAATAAATTAATTCTGGTGCTTTAAAAAGAAGATGCATCTTTATTTAGTATTTTGGTGCGCAAGGTATAGTACGTCGGCACAAAAAATGATCAAAAATGCTTAGACGATTTAAATACATCCTTTTATGAAAATACCTTAATAAATACGATCATTTATCCAAATCACATTTGTTGTTTTGTGGAGTGTATATGTTATGTAAATATACAAAATTTATTGGTAAATGTGTTAGAACTGTGAATAATTGTATGACATAGATCTCTAGATAAAACAATTGACTTTTTAAAACATTCCGGTCTATATTGATTAGTTGTAACTTTTTGTTGATCGTGTGTTGAAATGAATCAATGATGATGAATTATGGATTTGCAAATTTTGGATTGTCTCATAATTTTGGATCTCATATTCGTGTAACAAGAGTGGGTATTTGATGGTGGTGGTTGAGTGGTGGTGGTGGAGTGTCGTGATGATTGTTGTGTGGTGATAGATGATGGTGGTGATGGGAACTCAAAATAAAATTGATAGTAAAATGTAAAAAATGTTCTTAGCAAAAAATGTCTCAGTAGTAGGCGAGGGTAAAATAGTCATTTCAGACGGCCACTAACGTTAAAAACTAACGAGCGTTAACAAAAATGAGGAATTTACAACTACAAAGAACCGTTCAAGCTAACTCGCAAAAAAATGAAACATGAGGGACATTTTTTGCAATTTTTTTATGTAGAAATTTCTCGCAAAAATCAAAAAGTTTAAGGACATTTTTTGCAGTTTACTAAAAATAAAATAAAATAGTGGGTCTCAAAAAGTGAAAATGACATGAGTTATTAGCGAAAAGGTTTATTTAGGTGTGTGAATATGTAAAGTAAAATGCTGAGTTAGGGGTGAGCATCGGTCCCGGACCGAACCGGACCGGACCGACAGGACCGATGACAGAACTAGCCAAAAATCTAAGACCGAGGACCAGACCGAATGTGGTCGGTCTAGTCCGGTCCGGTCCCGTCTCGGTCGGTCCGTCGATCGGTCCGGTCCAACAAGTCTAAAAAAGTCGTTTTGTGATCCGGACCGGACCGGACCGAGGACCGAATTAGCCCAAAAGCCTAGACCGAGGACCGGACCGAATGTGGTCGGTCCAGTCTGGTCCGATCCGGTCAGGTCGTTTGCTCACCCCTATGCTGAGTTGACCCTAACTTGACGAAACGACTAAAACCACCATACAACTTCTCTAGCCAAATTTGATCAGATTTTTTTACTCCGAATTATTTAACGTTCTCAATAGTAAAACAACACTGAGGCTTAGATATTTTATATCAAACTGGCGTATAAGGAAAAATATAAAATTGAAAGATAACGTACTTATATTTTAGATTTTTAGAGAGGTACGAATAGCCTATCACTTAGTTTTAACACAAACTTATTCAATATTTTATAAATCATACGAAGTAAATTTGTTCATGTTGGTTCAACCAAAATCCTAGATATTTGATATATATTTATGTCGGTTAATACTTTTTTTAATCGTTTTAAACGCAACGGTGACTTAAACTAGGCACTCTAGTGACTTCCAGCGACTTTTACTTTACTTGCCACATCAGCTTTTTCTTTTTGCGACCTATAGATAACTTTTTACCAAACTAAAGTGACCTACTCTAAAAAAAAAAAAAAAAAATACCCTACAAAGATTTTATTTATTTATTTTTATTAATTAAAATACACGTATTTTTGTTTGTTTGTGCCTTTGTAGGATGATCTTGGTCGAGCAGGCGACCAAAACCATCAAATCCTCCATTGTCGACCCACCACGACCTTCATGCCACAGCAAGGGCGACCGACGACGATCTTGGTCAACCGAGTCGACGACCTTACTGGGGCAACCAATCTTATACAAGGTGAAATTGGGGGCTCAAGGCAAATTTTAAGACTGAAAAAAAAAATCCACCTATTAATTGCGTTAGTCATTGTCATATGTCACTACTTTTTTGTTTTCAAACATGCGTTTTTGAGAGTAAACGTTTTTATGCTCCTTCCGATATTTATAGGGTGCTATTAAACTCATCATAATTTTTTTTGAAATTTGCTAGACCCACATAAAAGTATTCATAAAAACAATCCACTAGCTACGATGTCAGCGGGTGATTGGTTTTTTGTGGAATCCACATCTCACAAAAACCAATCACCTGCTTACACCTCAGCGAGTTGATTGTTTTTGTTGATACTTTTATGTGGATGTATCATTGCTCATTTTCTTTTGGTTGATAGTCATACATGGGGAGTAGGGCGGTCAACATCCATTAATAAAAGAGTAAATACAATGTTCTTTCTTTTGTTTGTATCAGAAATACCAAGTGAGTCTCTAATTCAAAATAAAGACATCCAAGGCCCCTGTTTCGAAGTTTTGGTACTCCCCAAAGTCCTTTTGACTAACGGCCGTTAATCGTTGTCCATTATCTATCGTCGGCTTCAAATGAGGGTATACTAGTCTTTTCATTGAGCCAAACTTTTTTCTTTCTTATTTAATGATCTGAGTTTATGTCTCATCCAAATTCCTGCCATGATAAACATATACATCTTCTCAACACAAAACTTTTTCTTGAAAGGTTATAGCCTAAAAACCTAATTCTTTGATTCAATATCAGACAGAAAATTAAACTTTCTTTGTGTCAAACTAGCACTCGTTAATATTGGTTTTACATTATTGCAAGTTAGAGAAAACTCTTATATTGTTGACGATCTGGAAGAACACAAATCTGCTAAGAGGAAATACGGTAAGTTTTTTAACAAAAGGTTTTAAGTACTATTCATATAGGTAACATAATGTTAACAGTCTTTGTACTTGGTTTTAACGGGTGGTAGATTTAATATGCTCGTGCGTTGGCACATAATTGATATTTTATTTTATCCATTTAAAAATTAAAATTTTGTATGTTTAAGAGGTTATTGTGGGAAAAATATTTGCAAAAATTATTATTGGCAAACTTTGGACACTATTTAATATATATGTATATGTTATATATAGTTATAACTAGGGCTGTTCCGTGGATTTTGAAGGCCCTTTGCTATAAGTATTTATTTGCCCCTAAACACATATGATCTTGCGTATTTAACATTCATTGATGCTACGTAAGTTGTTATAAGGATCAGAGAACATTAACAATATGGTATTTAATTGCTTATAGACGTGATTTGTTCTTTTAGTAGTATCACACTCCTAGAACTTTTGAAGGTAAGTTCATAAGCCTTTCGTGTTATATTATCAATGGCTATTGATGATGGTCCATAAGATCTCTTTTGTGATATACAAGAATACTTTAAAACTCGTATTATGTTAAACTGAATTACTTAAGTATCAATTTACACATTACGAGCGCTATAATATTATGATCTAGAGAGGGAATTAAATAACATCTATACTACTTTATAATGCATTTAGGCCTTTTAAAATTAGAAGGCTTAAAAATTCAGACTTTTTTACTTGCTTATTATGGAAAGATATATTATAATGCATGTAAAATTAAGATAAGGAGCTCCAATCATAAAATGACATGTGTCACTTCTTAACAAATTCCAAGCCTAACTTCTAACAAACTCCAAGCCTAACTCCTAACCACCAAAAATTAAGATAAGGAGCTCCAATTATAAAATGACATGTGTCACTTTTCAACTAAAAATTCATCTTTATTTTCAAATTAAAATATCTTTTTATCTACTAATTTATATTATAATCTAATTTCACCATATTTTCTAAAATTTTATGCTCTTTAATTCAACATCCACTTTAATATATTTTTATGAGTTTTTAGTTTTTATATTTTTACTGGGTTTATTTTATTTTAATTCAAAATTTTACAACGTTAACTTTTATTTCATTTATTCCAATCAATATAATCTTGATTCGTCAAAATCATATACTTTTGGGGGAGTGTTTGACGCGTAAGAGATTGCGAGGGTATTTTTATATGCGCGAATAATGATGTCGCGTGAAAGTTACGGGTAACCCAAACAAACACTTACAACTAACACATATACATTCGAAGTGTTGTGAAACGAATTCACTAAACGGGTAAGCAAACACATATAACTATACTCATCGCCGCCGCTGTCACCACCATCTCATCACATCACCACCTCAAAACATTTGTTCGCTACAAAATAGTCATCGGGTACCTGCCGCCGCATTGCGCGGATACCCTTCTAGTTAATATCTAAATACACAACAATTCAATTTTAATAGCAAGAATTGCATAGCAATAAAAAATAATGGTCTATTATCTGTTATCTTTTGACACAAGGACAGGAGCGATGATGAATGTATTTTGAACAGTTGGTAGATTAATGAGCTGATAATTAACCATCGTTATCTTTAATCTAATCTAGTTTCTCCTCAAAAGGAACCATATACTTTAATTGGCCCTTGGTATATAACTATTGACCCACATCATTATTAACATACATGATAAAATTTGAGGCCCCCAACTAAATCTGGGCCCTGTGCAGTTGGGCAGCCTGCACAGGCCCATATCTAACCCTGTTTATACCGGTTAGTAGGTTTTCGTTCTATTTGAAAAGGGCTTCGCAACGAGCAAAATAGTGTCTAAAATGAAGTTAATATGAATGAGATATCATGTCTTAAGGTAATGCATTTAAAGCGCAAAAAAATTGGAAATGAAATAACATCCCACATCACCAACTATGAACTATGAACTATGAAGTGCAGAGGTGTTTATATAGAAATCTTGATGTCAACTATTAATGTGCGTTGCTTTGTTTTATTCAACAAAATACTTTTTCAGTTAATGAAATTTTAAACATTCAAAAAATAGCTTTTAGTGTGTAAGTTTTGATAAAATGTATCCTTTAGGTTTAGGTTGGTTTAGAGTTAGTACGTACCTAAATATTAATATTCAATCGAATGATATAATAATCATTTTAACAATATAGCATCATTTAAGTCAAGTTTGATGTTGACAAAGTTTATAATGCCCGTGCGTAGGATCATGATAGATATTTTTATTTTATCGAATTTACAAATAAAATTTAGTATGTTTTTGGAAAAAAGTTTGCAAAAATGATTATTTATAAAGGTTGGTAGGTTTGCGTTCTCATTGAAGAGAGCTTCGCAACGAGTAAAAGAGTGTCCAAAATATAATTAATACAAATAAGACATCGTGTCTCAAAGTGAAGTCTTTAAAGCGCAAAAAAGAATAAAAGAAAAAAAGAAAAAAAAAATGGAGTTGGGAGAGCATCCCACATCGCCTAAACTATGAAATACGGAGGTGTTTACATAGGAATATTGATCTCAATTTTTTAATTGCTTTGGTTTATTTTACTCCAACACATACATTTTAGTTAATGAGATTTTGAACATTCAAAAAATAGTTTTTAGTTCGTAAGTTTGAGAAATGTATCATTGGGGTTTAGGTTGGTTTATAATTAGCACGTACCTAAATATTAATTTCCAATAAAATGATATAAAAATCATTATAAAAATATAGCATCGTTTAAGTCAAGTTTGATGCTGATAAGGTTTATAATGCCCATGCGTTCGGTCGGGATAGATATTTTCATTTTATACGATTTAAAAATAAAATTTTTTATGTTTATTAGATTATTGTTGAAAAAATGTTTTCAAAAATTATTATTTGTAAACTTTGGACACTATTTAATATATATGTCTATGTTATATATATTGATAATGATTAGTGGGTATGTGTTCTCCGTGAAGAGAGTTTTTTGCAACAAACAAATGAGTGTCTAAAATAGAGTTAATATGAATGAAATATCGTGACTCAAAGTAAGACTTTAAATCACTAAAATAAATGGAAATGGGATAGCATCCCACATCGTCCAAACTATAAAGTGCGGAGTTGTTTATATAGAAATCTTGATGTTAGCAAGTAATTTGTGTCGTTTTGTTTTACTCCAACACATACTTTTTAGTTAATGAAATTTTGAACATTCAAAAAACATTTTTTAATGTGTAAGTTTGAGAAAATGTATCCTTGAGGTTAAGGTTGGTTTACAATTAGTATGTACCTAAATATTAATATTCAATCGAATGATATATCAATCATTATAAAATATATAGCATCGTTTAAGTAAAGTTTGATGTTAATGTCCGTGCTTGGGTCGTGATAGATATTTTCATTTTATCGATTTAAAAATAAAATTTAGTATGTTTATGAGACTATTGTTGGAAAAATGATTATTTGTAAAGTTTGGACACTATGTAATATATGTATATGTCATGTATATTTATAATAGTTAGTGGGTTTGCGTTCTCCTTGAAGAGAGCTTCAAAACGAGCAAAAGATTGTCCAAAATGAAGTTAATATAAATGAGACAATGAGTTTTAAAGTGAAGCCTTTAAAGCGCAAAAAAAGAAAAGAAATTCGAGAGCATCTCACATCGCCCAAACTATGAAATGCGGAGGTGTTTATTGAGAAATCTTGATGTCAGCCACTTATTTTCTTTTGTCTTTTTACTCGTACACATATATTTCAACCGTTTTTATAGGTTTTTTCATCCGTTTTCGTCCGTTTTATACGTTTTTATCTGTTTTTATCCGTTTCATACAGACCAAATACGTATAAAAACAGATAAAAATGTATAAACTTATAAGAAAAATGGACCAAAACATATAAAAACGTATGAAGACATAAGAAAACATATAAAAATGGATGAAAACGTACGACAACGTAAGAAAAACGGACCAAAACATATAAAAACAGACGAAAATGTATAAAAATATACGAAAACGTATAAAAAATGAAAACGGATAAAAACGTAAAAAAACAGACCGAAAACGTATAAAAACGGACGAAAACAGATAAAAACGTAAGATAAAAAGACGAAAACGTATAAAAACGGTCGAAAACGTTTAACAACCTATAAAAATGGAATAAAATGGATGAAAACGTAAAAAAAATTAAGAAAAGCGGATGAAAACGGACGAAAACATATGAAAACGGACGAAAACGTAAGAAAACATATAAAAGCGTATAAAAACCATATGAAAACAGGTAAAAACGGATATAAATAGAAGAAAAACGGATGAAAACGTATAAAAACAGATGAGAACGTATAAAAACGGACGAAAACGTATAAAAACGAATAAAACAGACGAAAATGAATAAAAATTGACGAAACGTATAAAACGGATGAAAACGTATAAAAACGGATAAAAGTGTCGAAAGCGTATAAAAACGGACGAAAACGTATAAAAACGTAACAAAAAATGAACGTAATCGTATAAAAACGTATAAATACGGACGAAAACGTATAAAAACGAATGAAAACGTATAAAAACAGAAGAAAACGTATAAAAATATTTAAAAACGTAAGAAAACAAATAAAAACATAAGAAAAATAAAAAACGAACGAAAATGTATATTCCACAAAAAAAAAGTGTAGATTGTCGGGAACACCCTGACCTAGGTGCCTTTTGGCACCAGCCATTGTCCATACCACAAAGAATAGATCCGAAAACTTTCTTAGCTTAGTGGGACACCAACGAAAATATATATTTAACTCTATAAATATTGTAACAACTGGAAATATTACGTTTTTAAGTTTTTATTGCGTTTTCATACGTTTTTATCCGCGTTTTATCGCCCGCTTTTACGTTTTTGCCGCTTTATACGTTATCGTTATATGTTGTTGTTTTATACGCTTTCATCTATATTTATATGTTTTCGTTCATATTTGTACGTTTTTATTTGTTTTTTCTTACGTTTTTATCTCTTTTAATACGTTTTCATCTGTTTTTATACCTTTCGTCCGTTTTTACACCTTTTCGACCCATTTTATAGGTTTTTCTTACGTTTTCATACGTTTCATCCGTTTTATACGCTTTCATCCGTTTTTATACGTTTTATCCGTTTCATACAGACCAAATACGTATAAAAACGGATAAAAATGTATAAAAACATAAGAAAAATGGACTAAAACATAAAAACGTATGAAGACGTAAGAAAACGTATAATAACGGACGGAAACGTATAAAAACGTATGCCAACGTAAGAAAAACGGACGAAAACATATAAAAACGGACGCAAATGTATAAAAACATACGGAAACGTATAAAAAAAATGAAAACAGATAAAAACGTAAGAAAAACGGATGAAAAGGTATAAAAACGGATGAAAACGTATAAAAACGAAGGAAAACGTATAAAAACGGATGAAGACATATAAAAACGGACGAAAACGTATAAGAAAGTATAAAAACGAAATAAAATGGATGAAAACCTATAAAAAAACGTAAGAAAATGGATGTAAACGGACGAAAACTTATGAAAACGGAAGAAAAACAAACGAAAACATATAAAAAACATACTAAAACGGGTAAAAACGGACAAGAATGGAAGAAAAACGAATGAAAACGTATAAAAACGGATAAGAACGTATAAAAACGGACGAAAACATATAAACACGAATAAAACGTACGAAAACGTATAAAAATGGACGAAACGTATAAAAACGGATGAAAACATATAAAAACGGATGAAAACGTAAGAAAAACTTATAAAACTGTCGAAAGCGTATAAAAACGGACGAAAACGTATAAAAACGTAATAAAAAATGAACAAAAGTGTATAAAAACGTATAAATATTGACGAAAGCGTATAAAAACGGATGAAAACGTATAAAAACGGTTTAAAACGTAAGAAAAACGGACGAAAACGTATAAAAACAAACGAAAAACGTATGTTTACAGACCGTTTTCATTATACCCGACAAACCACAAGAACGATTTAAGTAATTAACTCTATAAATATTGTAACAACCGGAAATATTACGTGTCAAGTTCGTAAGGATTAAGGACGATGATAGCATAATATGTAAGGACAATCTTATTATTGTTGTATGGACTGCAGGTCGGGGTTTAAACCAGGAGGCTAGGCGGGCCAAGCCTGATATTGTGCAGGGCATAGGGCTGGGCTTTGAATGAGAAGCCGAACTAGCCCTGGTTGGGTCAGATAGGACAAGGACCGGGCCTTTATTACTAGCTGCACAGCACTTGGTTATTATTATTGAGTTGAGAGAAAATGACGTTAATAACGAAGGGCCAATTGGTTGTTGTTTAATACGATGTAAAGGTTCAAGTTAAACGTGTTTGTGTTGGTAATCATTAAAAAATATTATATATTTAATCGTGTTGATAAAATTGTTCCAATGCGATGCACGGGTATAATGCTAGTTAATATGGTTGGGACCGGCCGCAACGTATAGATATTACGAAATTCAAAGTCTTGGTGCTACTGCAACGCGCGGACTTCGTTTAAAACAAACCAAAAAGCAAATACAATAAATTGAATGCACGATAAATAAGATACAAAGTCATCAAACTTTTTGATGCTTAATAAATTAGTGTTACTGACAAGTAGCTGCTGCGGCACAATGTGTAGTGTTCTTCCGAAGGTCGTCGTAGCGTCGAGAAAAATAGTGCATTCTTACCTCAAATGCCTTAACCCGCTGATTATATGCTCTAGCACTCTGACTCAATGCTTTAGCCTTCTCTTCGCATGCTTTAGCCCGCCGTAAATATTCATCCGCCCACCGGCCCAATGCATCACCCCGTAATCGCAATGCATCAGCCCGACACAATGAACCACCCCGTTGTTCCAATGCATTGGCCCGATTTAGTACACTAGCCATCCTGTCCAATAAGTCGGTCCGACGTTTCATTAAATCATTTTTCCGTCCTACAACACCAGCCAGCCGTTTCTTCGCATCGGACCTTTTTTTCAATGCAAAATTCCTTCGTCCAATTTCAAACTTTCTGAATGTGACTATTCCTTGTTTGGTGAAGGGAAAGCGTCTAGTGGATATCTGGATGAAATTATAATAGTTTTTTTATGAGACCATAGGGGAGTTGCTTGATTAATACACAACTTATAAAAAAAAAGTAATGCTTTGACACCGCACATTATATATGAATATATATAAAAAATGAAGGTTAAATTTAACAAAGAGATTGATTACCTTTTGATCCGCAACACCTTTATCAGCAGCAGGAATGCAAAGGGGGGTTGCATAAAGAAGTCTAACATCCTCCAATGAGCATAAGATGTTGCATTGAGGACACTGAAAACAATTGATTAAGACAAGACCAGAATTTAGAATAATAAACATGGTTAAATTAAATAAATTATGGTGAACAGACTGGAAGACAAACCCACCGTCCCACATGAGTTGGTTTGAAGCCATTTCTGTATACATGGAGCTCCAAATATATGCCCACAAGGAAGACAGCTGCAACAAATATCACACAAAGACCAAATCAGTTGTGTTCATTGACTAGGCTATTAGATATGAGGAACGTGTAAGCGTAGGCTATAGTTATCAATCCACAAGAAATATGTATATGTAGATGTGTTCTGGTTCATTCTGGAATTCAGAAAAGGACCAAACACTAACAGTGACCAGGCCATTATGGTAAGATATTGTCCACTTGGAATCACTGTCTCGCGGGAATATATTCTTGATAACCATTAACAAAAAAGGCCCGACAATTCATAAAAGCGTCTACCAAGTCAAGCAAAGGTATATACACAGCATCTCATTAATTCATGAGCAATATACGACAAGGAATGTAAAAATCCGACCCTTAGAAAAGATATCACATTAGCCTAATTCCAAATTCTAAGCAAATTCACAAAAAAGATGAAACCTTTGTGGAAAATATTAACAAGTGGATACACAACTTTAGTAACTAATCCCAAACTGCTTATAAGTCCATTAAAAGAAATAAGTGGGTACACAGCTTTAGTAAGTAATTCCTAACATACCCTATGACAAATCCAGAATATACGAGTCTTAACAAGTGAGATGACCCCTAAATAATCACATAACCAAAATCAGTTTCTGTTTCAACCATCTGAAAGACTGAAACTCATTTGACCCAATCAGATTCACTCTACCCAAACACTAAAAACTCTTTGCGCGTGACTTTAAAGCAACAACACTCACGTAATCACTACGAAAATGTAATGTCAAACGCACCCTAGCTAAAGGTTCTGATGCAGAATCTAATGTTATTCCAAACAACGTTCATAACATGATTGTTTAAAGCTTTTTGATGGTTCAATTGTAATTTCTTATTACTAAACACTTGCAAGTAACAAATAGTTTTCTGTATATAAATTATAACATCCCTTTTTGTTAACCGGATACCTTAAAAGAACATGTGATCACAGTTATAGCAGTAAGTTAAGAACAAATATTGAAACCCCAATGTATGTAAGTGTTGGGCTGCTTTCTGAATAAGAAGCACCAGGTTATCTCACTCAACAGCCAGACTAAACACCCTAGCACCAAAACTGCTTATATAAAAAAGCAGTACATAGATTAGCAATCCTAAACACACCTTTAGTAGTTGACAAATTGTTAATATATAGTCACATGATCAACATCAACCTCGCTACAGCTATTCTAAACTGACTTTATGACCGATCATATTTACTATAGCCAAACACTAATAACCGTTACTCGCAATTTAAAAACACAATACCCCCATAAGTACTTTATGATCGCGATGCCAAACACTAGCTAACTAAAGTTTGCAGCGCAGAGCAGTGCAGACTCTAGTGTATTGCTACCAAACATAGAACAAGGCTGTAGGAGATAGTGTCTAGATGTTCTTTTTAAAGCTGCAATAATGTTTTAACGGGTCTGTGGGATTGCTTTTCATATTGCTTATCTGAATAAGCTGTTTCAAAGCAACACCTAGTTATCACACTCACAAATCGTAACACTAGCAGGTTCAATAAGCAATCCCAAACACCATATCCCCAAACAGGTTATATGTTATGTATGTGCAAAACTGCTAAAAACGTAATAAGCCAAAAAGAGAAAGAACTACGGAGTATATGCATTCCTGCTTATATAAGTATATACAAGTAAAATGACCTCATATAATCACGTAATTGAAATCATTGCCTCACATATCCGAAACTCACTACGTCACTTATCTATAAAACAAAAATGGTCAAAGTGAAAAGTCAAGAAAGTGAAATGTTGAAATAATTAAAAAGGAAATGCTGAAACAATTAATTATGCGCAATTTCAACTATTATTCTATTAATACACATATGTTTCAAAAGGAAACTATTAATACACATCGAAAACCGGGTTGACCCGGGACGCTTCAAACCATGTGGGTTGACCCGGTTTAATTTAAACCGTATTTTGACCCAACCCGTCGAGTTGACCCGGTTTAAATTGACCCGTTAACCACCCAGGTCGAACCGGGTTCCAAAATATTATGTTTAATCCCCAAATCCTCAAACTTCTATTATTTTTCATTTATAACCCATAAACTTTTTTTATCGCTAAAACTATTTGCCACTATATGATCCCGTTGGCATGTACGGGTACTCGTCTAGTGTATTAAAGATTCTCATCATTCAACGATCACATTTAAAATGATCCCTAGACTATTACAAAACGAAAATCAGTTTTGTTGCTCCTGTCAATAACTGATTAGTTTATAGAATTAGTCTCATTATACCCAATACTACAAACCAATAACATGCGACTTAGATACAAAATAATCACATTATCACTTCGAATATGCAATGCCAAACATTCCCTAATGTGTAGTTTGCAAGCAAGAAACAGTGTTTCTAACTCTGTCAATCCTAAGAGGAAAAACGTTTAGTCAATGTACCGCAGAAGATTAAGAATAAATAATCAGAAAATTGGAAAATCAACAAACTAAGTAGGATTAAATTACCAAAACCAGGGGGTTCAAGTAACAAACTGTGCAAAAGTCAGGAATTATACACGTACTGTTAATTTTTTGGAGACTTTCAGGGGGTTTCGTTGAACCCACTGAAACACAAGTGGCTAAATGTGAACAAAGATTTAATCAAGGTCATAGTTACTAAATCTGAAGCGATTAGAATTTATGCAGGCAGGTCTTATAACTTGCTAAATACAGTGAGTCTCAGTATCAGTTTCTGTTTGCTAAATCAGGGGAGATTTTAGAAGTGAATAACGTTTTAGCTTGTGGTATATATAAACTTAAGCTATCTATATAAGCATGAACAGGATAAAAAACCAAAAGCCAAAGGGTCTACAACATTGTTTTTAATATCTCTTTCAATCGAGGTTCATTAAATAAATAAAGAGTGAAGGAATAGATAGATAGTCACACGAAGACTTGTACTGTATTCAATAACATAGCTTCAAACTTTTATCCAGTTTATCTAGTGTTCCTACTTCTAGTTATGGGGTTACCTGTTTATGATTCATTATTCAAAGGTCAGCAAACCAATTTGTAATAGGAGTAACAAATTTGACACTTACAGGAACATATATACAATCAAATGCTAGACAAAATTACTTAGATAACCTTGATGAGTCTAATACTTCCTGAAAGAATCAAACTTTGCCAAGTACTCCACATCATCCAAATGATTATTACTAATTGCAGCAAACACCATATTATATTAGTACATCTTATTCAGTATCACAATATTACTTTCTAAACAAATTCCTCAGTATACTAAAATCTTTAAAAGCATTTTCTTATACAAGTACTAATCACAATGCACGTAAACTACACATTCGCAAAAAATAAGAACAAAAAATTAATAGCGGAAAGCCCAAAAACAATGTCCAAATTTTAAGCAAGTTCACATCAAAGATGAAACCTTTATGGAAACTATTAACAAGTGCTGGAACAAAGATTTAATCATGGTCGTATTTACTAAATCTGAAGTGATTAGAATATATGCAGGCAGGTTGTCTTATAGCAAGTGAGTCAATGTCAGTTTCTGTTTGTGTCGCCAAGTCTAAGTTTAGTGGTTCAAGTAAGTGCATAACGTTTAAACTTGAGCCGTCTATATAAGCATGAACAAGAGAAAAAAAAATCAAAAGCCAAAGGGATAAAATGATATATTAGGGGGTGTTTGTTTAAGCTTATATACGGGCTTATGAGCTTATTTGATTTCAGCTTATATTTCATAAGGCGTAGCGAGCCCACACAAATTGGGTGCAGCCCATAAGGCAATGGCAAATTGTGGCTACATGGCCGCTAGCCCAGAAGGCGTAGCGAGCCCACACAACCAGTTGGGTGCGGCCATAAGGCAATGGCACCTTCCCTTTACGCACGCGGGAGGAAACCCCTATCGCCCTAGACAAGACTCGAACTTGAGACCTTGCCTAGGAGCGTAAAACCTCCATACCGCTGGACCAGAGGCCCGTTGGTAATTTTTCGGCTTATTTTGAAACCTACGGGCTTATATGAGTTTATCATATCATAATAAGGTCTCATAAACAAATAGGCTCATAAGCCACAAATATATAAGCTTAAACAAACACAGTATTTGCTCCCTTAGTAGATTCACTAGGTGCGCGCGGTATCGACATTGAGTAACAGATGGACCAACAAACGATTACCATTAGTAGACGGCTTTACCCCTTCTCTCTTTTTTCTTACCCACATTTTGGAATCCATCATTGTTCGAACCACGAGGAGTTACAACATGTGAATTGGATAAAACGGAGAACTCACCACCTTTTTGGACATTGATAATGAATATGACCCAATATTTTGCATATACCACATCTGGGTGGCCTCCATTCATATTCAACACGGATAGTCTCTTTAGTAAACCCTCCCCGAAAGTGAAGGAAAACCAATAGTAACAACCTCCACAAGATCGGCATAAATTGACCTCAACAAGACATCTAGCAAAACTACTTCTACCGATTCCTTACACATAAGTGCGTAATGCGAATCAAGCATAACATGTTTACTAAGAAAAGTATCAATCAAACTAATACCATCCTCTTCAAAAACTTGAAGAGGAACATCATCTGATTTAACCCATACCGGAATGCTAGTCATTCTTCTTTATAAACAAGTATCCATAGACCATTTCTTGAGAATAATTGGAGATTTCGCATATCATCGGACCACCTTCCAAAACACTTCCACACCACCAATGTATCAAATTTGAAGAAAAAGAAGCCTTTGGAATTCATCATAATCCTTTTTAGGCCATGTTTTGCCCAGTTATTCCTAGCATAGTATTCAACAACTGGAAACGCCATCCTCTTTCCCATAAAATAGCCATATAAAGTATGTTCTAAACGAGAAGTAACTTTTTCAACCACTTCTTGGGAATAGAGATGTTAACACCTTCAAATGAGGTTCGGCAACCAAGGGACGAAAAATATTATCACCTCTAGGTGATCATCCCTTAAACACGAAGCTCAGCATAGGATGTAGCATTAGTATTAATGTCCATAGATTGGATAATAGGAGACTCAGAAGCAGTTATAGAGTTATTAGACTTAGCCTTATGTTCAGCCATGAAAGCCTCCCACAAACCCAAGACAGCATCCTTAGCCATCTTATGAACATCATTATCCAATTCATCCCACACCGTATTTATACCAGCATCCAAACCATTAGTAAAAGCATCAATATCCCCTAGTGTTTTAAGAGATACGCCAAACAAAGTTGCAATAAGATCATGCTTACTCTTAAGAGACTCCACACTGAGACATGTGAATCCTCAACAACATTCCTACTAGATTTCTTGTGTTTCCTCATAGTCACATACGCCAACGAATCCAACGATTGAGGCTGCTCAAAGACACTTGAATCGTTAATATTGTTTATATCAAGCTGGCGTGAAGGTTCAGCATACGACTCTCCCAAATTATCCATCACCACAAACCCTAGAATATAGTTCGAACAACCAAAAGAGAAAACCCTAACTGAACGTTAGGGTTTATACGCAACGTCCCAATAAAACTAACCAGCCTCCATCGTATGATGATAAAATCAATGCTTAATTAGAGGTCTTGAAAGTGCTCAATCAGTAAACCACGCAACAAACAGAAGAACCAAACGAAACCCTAAAAAAAACGATTTTTAAAAACCCTAACAGAAAGCACTTATAGCAATCAGAAAATAAAAGTAATTAACATAAGCATGTAATCACTAATGTAATCAGGTGGCTGTAGAAACAAACTAATTAGTGTTTTCAAGAGGATCGATTTGCAGGATGTTAGGGTTTCGAATTCAGTTTTGTCGCCAAAGAGGGAGAGCGCGACACTAAAACTACTCTTTTACCACTGTGTCCAACCTTACAACTAACTAAAGTTACTCTTAAATAATAGCTAAAACTGATATTATATATTTTAAATCTCATTTGTGTTTTTTAGTATGTAATATTTAGCTTTATTCTCGTTATTTCAAAAATCTTCGAGATAGGATTATCTGAAATTGGTATAAGCGAAGGAAAACCAATAAATTGGTGTCCTATAAGTTAGTTTTGATAAGTAAATGGCATAAAAGTAAATGATTTAATAATTGAGTGGTCTCCCAATACATAATCCCAATTAAAAAATAGTTTGAGTTTTCAGATCTTATCGGGTTCACCCGATAAGATAAAATGTTCACCCATGATCCGACCCTATAACAATATCGTGTTTTCGGGTTCAGTTCAAACAAACCCGGTAAGTAGGGGTGGAAACGATGGCCGAGCTCGAGCTCGTTAAGGCTCGAGCTCGTCGTTTATATTTATAAATCTCGGCTCGGCTCAGCTCGTTCGAGCCTTATACTTTGAGCTCGAGCTCGGCTCGTGAAAATTTTCATAAGCTCCGGCTCGGGCTCGACTAATTTTAATTTTTTTGAGCTCGGCTCGTTAATTACGTAAGGCTCGAGCTCGTTTACTACTTTTAAGCTCGTTTATACGTATAGACGATATATACACGTATATAATTCTAGGGCTCGTTTAGGCTCGCGAGCCTAAACGAGCTTTTTGTACAGAGCTCGGGCTCGAGCTCGATTATTAAATGAGCCCAAAGTTAGGCTCGAGCTCGGGCTCGAGCTCGTTTAAGCTCGGCTCGTTCGAGCTTTTTACCGATCCGATCCCGAGCTTTTCACGAGCGGCTCGGCTCGTTTCCACCCCTACCGGTAAGTCTTTTCAACCCCATTAAATCCGATCCTATAGGCTTTATCGGATTCAATTCGGTTCAGGTTAACCTGACTCCATTGAAACCCCTAAGAAATAACATGATTTCATTTTGGTCAATCCGGGTCAGGGAAGGTAATGGAAAACACACACCTGACTTTAAACCTATTTAGGTGTCAGGTTAGAGAAGTGTCAGTTTTACCTCTCATATATATACCCTATAATAGCGAGATTGTGTAACATTGTTGTTATAAATTAACTGAATTTGTTCTTTGTATTATCTTCCACCCACAAATATGTTACACCCATGTCACCATTCGTATTACATTGTGTTCTTCGGGTATTTTTTTTAATGAACTTAAAAGTAAATAATCTCCAACAAAACAAAAAATGTTATGTTCTCGAATGCCACTTAAAGAGTAAAAGAAAAGGATAAAGACAAGCAATTTGATTGATTCTGAAGTAAATTGTTTCCTCTCAAAATTCACATGCAAATTTTTACTTCCAATTTCTTTACTTTTCCTTACTAAAAAAACTCGAGCATTAGTCAACCTTATTACGAAGACGTGTCCAACGTGGGTTTTTCACAAAGACTCGGTCGTATACTTGATTGAGTCTTTTGACTTATGTGTGACTGGGTGCTTTTTAATTATATGATTTTTGTGAGTTAGTCGTTTGACTTGGTCGTATATTGTGTGTTTTTTTTAGTTAATTGGGATGAGTGATTTAAAATGAATCTAGTTGTTGGAAAAAAGTTTGAAAAAGTTTAAGTATGTTATTTACTTCAGTGTGACGGCGTCACCTTAAGATTTGTGACGTCGTCGCTCTTTATATTTCTGGTCTTGACGCCGTCAGCTTAAGGCCGTTTCCCCAAGTTGAGTCGTCGCTTGAAAAATTCTGCAACTTTTGATCTTCGTTATTAACAAGTGAAGCCGTCGGGTTGTACTTGTGACGGCGTCGCAAGCCCTGTTCCAGCTTATTTCGCGACTTTGTCATTTTCTTCGTTTTCTCGTCCAATCGAGCAAAAAATATCACGTTTTCCATCGTTTGCTTCCCAAGTACCTGAAAATGCAAATATAAATAATTTAGAGCAATAAATGATCAAATATGTACGAGTTTAAAGGCTGAATGACCCCTTAAAAACGTATAAAATTACACCTCATCAATCCTCTAGCATTCTTTATTACCCTTTGAACCCCATGACTCTGTAGCTTTCAATCTTGTATGAGTGACCTGGGAGAGTAATGTCTCCCATAGAACCGTGTTGGCTTCATTGAGAGGAATGACGTGCGCGTGGCTGTAAGGTCATTCGTCATACGTATCTTCCTCCCATGTTTCTTCGTGTTGTTTTCAGGTGGTTGGTGAGTCTCCTTTTCAGATATTTGTAAGGTTTTCTTTGTATGATTGAGGTTTTCCACTCGAATAGTTCCTACGTGGGTTTTTCTTGTTTCCGAAGTTGTAGGGGTTGGTCACCGGCCATGTTTAAACGAGATACCATTGAATTTTAGGAAAAAAAATCTTCGAATTTTTTAGTGAGAAATGAATGACAATATGTGAAAATTTTTGAAAAAATTATGGCTATTTTCTCATGTCCTCACAGATGACGCCATGTTTACGTATGGTATGTAAATTATATTTTAGATGGGGATGGGAATGGTTTTGTTGTTTCATTTCTCGTGTTGAACAGTAAGGACCCGATGAGATTGATATAGATCTAAAAGCTCGGGTAACACTTAAACAAGAACAATAATGCATTGTTGTGAAGCAATATTTGCCTAAGTGTGTGAAATGTTATGTGATAGTGTGCTTTTTATAGAGAGGTTTGTTGGGTTTATTTGTGGGATGATCGACGAATGTTAGGGAGCCAGTGGTCCACCATCCGAAAGCAGACAAGGAGGACAGATGTCATTCGTCCTTTTGCTCGTACCGGTGCTTGTCGTGCTTCCCCACTGTAGTGGGCTTTATCTGAGCGTGTGATTAATGGGTTTGGGCCATTAATATTAATATGCTATCAAAATACATGTATGGTTTTGCGTTAGATCCCAGGTTAGTGTTCGAGAGTTCGTTTCTTTTGCGAAGAAAATTAGTGCGGTTGTGCGGTCGAGGACCATACGGCATGTGTTATATGTGCGTACGGTCGTATGCTCTAAAATGTACTTTTGGCAGATTCGTAGGAGGACTATCTGAATGTGCGCAATTTTTGCATACATCCGTATGCTCTCAAAAGGACCATACAACCATATTACCTTTCCAGATTTTTTTTCGTTTTGTTTATATTGTATAAAATCAAACGTGGCTCGTTAGAGATCATGTTTTTTTTTGGATAAAAGGGACGATTCCCCGGTAAAATATATTAATAACCCAAAAGTTCCGATAAGAACAATGGAATGTGACTAGGTGTCACATTAGCCTCAAGCCATAGCTTGAACAACCTCTAATCATGTCATATGATAACTAAACTATTAAATAGCCAATAACACCAATAGGAAAGAACCACCTAATGGTGCATAAACAACATAATTACACATAAATGATTATTTAAAAACTGCTTCAGGAAGATCCCAAAGCCTCACCAATCTTTCACCATTCTTGGACTTCTTTAGTTTGCAAGAAAGAAGCTTGAGGCACACGGAGGACTTTATGCATTCAACAATCTGATCGGTGCGTTTACCTTTCTTAAATAATCTCCAATTCCGCTCTTGCCATACATAATATGTAGCAACAGCAACAACAAGCTTCGCCACCACGCTATTTGTAGTATGCCTCTTCATAATAGGCATTAAGGATTGAATTATGTCATAAACATTGGCCGTATAATGCGCAAGACCTGCACAATCTTTAACCCTATCCGAAATCCTTTTAGCAAACGGACATTCAAAAAAGAGGTGATCGTTAGAGGTCATGTTACCTATATTTAGAAAGCTCTTTGCTTCTACTTTCAACTAAAATTACTTTTAGAGTCTGATTATTCATGTAAGTATAAAAGTGTACTTGATGAGTAGCCGAAAGTCAGTTTCAGCAAAGTCGTTTAAAACAATTAGTCTAGAGTCAGGACTCGAGAGTTACAAGTTGGTATTAGAGCGTTTGTTTGAGGGAATTAAGTATCCATCGTTAGAAGGAGGCTACTTAAACTTAAACCAAGCACCGCCGACTCCACCACCAACCCCGCCTACCACCGCCAAAAATCACCAACCCCACCTACCACCACTGCAAACCACCAATCTCAACCACCATCACCAATCCATTCACCACCACTAACCACGATGACAATGTTAGTTGGGTATGGTGGTGATGGTGGCAGTGGGATAGGTTGGTAATGACGACGATATTGGTTAGGGGATGGCAGTGGCAATGATGATAATGTTGAGTGGCGTTAGGCTAAAATGATGATAGGTTGGGTTGGTGGTGGAAAAGGTAGTTGGTGGTGGTATTGGTGGGTGAGGTTAGTGGTGGCGACAATGGTCGGTGGTCATAGTGGGAGGGGTTGGTGGTTTACGGCAGTGGTGTATAGGGTTGGTGGTTTACGACAGTGGTGGGTGGGGTGGGTGGTGGAGGGGGTGCTTGGTAGTGATGGTAGTTAGTAGGGTTGGTGGTGGTGCAAAGATTAGTGGTGGCGGTGGCGGCAACGGCAACGGCAGTGGGCTTGAAGTGTAAAACTTAATTGATAATCGTTAAATATTTAACGAAAATATACAAATTGGAAAAAAAAAGTTGTGTACCTTTTTATGCAAAGAAAAATGTGTGATACCTTGATTAGAAATGACCCATAAGTTGGGTATTTTTTTGTGTCATTTGCCCTTCTGTTAATGGTTGAATTGTTTATATCAATCATGCAATATGTAATAATTTTAATGGTATTAAAAAATGTAAGTTATTTTCTTTTGTTTAATTAGAAATCTATATTTCTATACAATTATATAAAACATTTGGGACATGCTATTAATAGAAGGTTTAAAATTTCAAATTCAACAAATTACTTATAATGGAAAGAATTGTTTTACAAAACTTGTATTATACACATAATTAAAGTTGAAGAAAGAAAATTAAATGTCTTAAATTATATAAACTTGTAACAGCCTAGAAAAATAAATATCTTCAATTCTATAAATTTATAACAACCTAAAAAATTAAATGTCATTCAATTTTATAAACTATAAACTTGTAATAGCTGTGTAATATTCATATGAATTACACCACTCTTAAAAGTAAAAAAAACAAAAGCATCATCATTTTCTCTTCTCTCTCTCTCTCTCTCACACACACACACACACACAAATAACCATCTTCTAAATAAAAACTTGATTGCGGGCACCCTGCTAGTTATAACTAAATTACCTAAATAACCCACCAGACTTGACTTAGAAGGTGAATGCATCAATGACTCAAATTTTTGTATACAACAAATCGATCTCACATGACTTGCACCTACAAAATTCATGAAACCCTTGTCCTCATAACATTTGCACTTAATCGACCCATTGTCTTCAATATCCAGGAAGCCCTATATATAAGAGTTGTAGTTTAAGTTTGTTGAGCTAATTTATAAATTGACATTTATAACTTATATGAAGAAAATTAGCAACCTGGATTAATTTTTGGGTATTTAACCTAGTTTTACATAGGAGGAGGCTTATCATGGAATAGTATTGAAGATTAGATTATGGAACCCACTTTTCTACGAGATGACGTGCCCTCATTTTTGGTCAAAGCATAGATTCAAGGTCGGGGACAATGCCAGTTGCCAATTTAACAACATACAACTACTTTTCATTTATGTCACATTTCCACATAAAGTTTATAATAAACAAATTACTATCAGTTATGATAAGTATCTGTTAGCATAAGAGAGCTCGGTGTAGTGACAGATTACACGTCATAGGGCTTTTTTTCCCTTGGCACCGCCAAACTACAACCCCCCCCCCCCTCCCAACAACATGTAATCCTTCCTATGCCATCCGCATCACATTGGTGGTGTGTTATATGAATTTTATTGAGTAGGGTGTTTATGTTACGAGACTTCTTATAAGGTAGATGGTGACGTGACGATACCTATAAAACTTATATAGTGCAACTGTACCTATCTCTTTAAGTAAATTGCACGCCATAAAAATACATTGTCAGTGTTTGAAACCCTTCAAGTACACGCTGGTGTTGTTCAACACCCTCTTCTTCTATGAATGCAACTCCATTAGGTAGGAACTAGAAAAATCGACTAGTACTCAATACCGAATCACTTAGCACACTTAATTCAAAACCTGTTATAGACTTTTACCACATTTTCCAGATGGTGGATTTTACAATACTTTTTTTATTGGTTTACTTGCTTATGTGCCTATTATTAACTCAAAATTGATTCGACAGAACTACGACGACTCTAGTAACAATTTATATGAAATAATATTTTATACCAACCATCCAACCAAATGATACTATGCAATCAATTGCTTAAAAAATGGAAAAATACCCATCTATGTTCTAGTTGTAGCTTGTTGATACAAAAGGGAAAACATAACATAAAACATCAAAGTGTGTGTTTTTCTAACAACCTTATATCATCCAAACACCATTACATTGAATCGAATTGATCAGAAAACCCTTAAAACTTTCAAAAACCTTTACACACTTTTTGCTTCAAAAATCATTCGAAACACCTCCAATCTTTGCTATTATTCCGCAAACTCATTAACATGTACCAATATAACATATAACATCAAAAAAGTTTGTATCTTTAACTAGAAAAACTCAAAATAAAAATCTGAAAATGAATCTCGGCTTGATGAACAACCTCACGTTTTTTAATTTTAAGAACACTTCAAATTGGTTTTTGACACAACAAGCATCACAAACTCGTATTCTAGCTCTGATACCATTTGTAATAAGATCCTAACACGCGTTCCGTAGTTCGAGGAAGCTCAAAATAATAGAAAGACAATGTTAATTGTAGAGAGGAAGTAGTGATAGAAAGGAAAGATGTGTATATTATATTAAAGGGAAGAGGACCTAATACACACACTAGTAATGTTACAATGTAGTTTCACCCTCTTAGTTTTAATCACGAGGGTATATATAGGGATCTAAATGCCTAACTTTACATGTTTGATATTATTTGCCCTTGCATATAAGTAAAATAAGAAACTAATGAAATTCTCGAATATGTCATCGCTTTTAAGGATAACAGATGGTATCCTTTGTAAGCGTCCAGGAAGCATTTGATTTTGAAGTCAAAGAGTGAGTCTACCTTTTGGTAAAATTATGAGAGTGTGTAGCAATCTTTAGGGCAATCCTTGTTGATTCCTTTGAAGTCTACAAACATTCTCTAGGTTTCGTCTTTCTATTTTACCATTATTGGGCAGGATAGCCACGTTTGGTACTTTGTCCCGCTGAGGATTCAAGACTTGACCAACTCTTTTACCTCTTTTATTGTTGTTGCATTTCTCTCCGGAGCCATATTTTGCTTCTTTTGTTGAACCGGATTTACTTGCTTCCTTTCATTCAATTTATGCACGGTAATGAATTTTCTTTTCTGACTTGAATTTCTCTTGGAATTCTCATCATATTAGAATCTTTCCATGCGAAGGCATCTACATTTTCTTTTGGATGTTTGACCAATTTTTGCTTGAATTAGGTTGGCAGATGCCTTCCAACGATTATCATTTGTGTATGGTACTTTGGGTTTATCACTACTTCTTCTTCTGAGGTTCCGCTCTCAGAGATTACTTGAGGGGGTTGAGCCTCTTCAGCTAAGGATTCCTTTAACCTCTTCACTTGCCGATTTTTTTTTATGTCTTTGTATTTGTACATTATTACCCTTTAACCTTGCGCTGATTGGGAAATAACTGTTG
>OU343223.1:7085568-7219619 GCA_910596185.1 Chrysanthemum makinoi | reverse complement strand
ACAAAATATAGTTAAGCACTCTTATTTTTGATCAAGAACATTGTCTATGAAATGAATGATTGGATGTTTGAAGATGTAATAAAAACGGTTATTTGAAAACTGGAAGCCGGTTTTGGTGGCATCATATTGATTGTGGCTACCAAAAAGTTGATATGTTATTGTAACCTCGTTAATGGAGACATGGTGACTAGAAAAACACACATTTCAATCACATTCGAAACAAAAGATTCAGGTTTATTGATGTTACCCGGTAGATCAAAAGAAAAGAGGAAAAGATAAAGAGACCTCACCCGCTCTCCTCCTTTCATCGAGAAGAGGGGCTCGTGTTTGTTATGTTTTGCTATCTTATTAGTGTATATCAACTTTTAACAATTTTCCTAAGCATTAAAATACAGAGAGATGTTGTCATAAACAAACCATTAGAAAAAAGCAGGCATGCTCACCTCATTAAGAGGTGACACCTTTGTTGTTTAGTACATAACAGAAGGAAGGGAAATGCTAATAACTTGGCCACTTTGACCGACAGGCCGAGCTGCTAATCTATGCACCAGTGGAGAAATAAATATTTATACCTCACTGGTTACGTATATAGACATACATCATCCATTTGTTACTATATACGTCACCACACCGAGGCAGCTTAGATTATGATAAATTCATATAACATGAGACTGCTAGATTATATCAGATCCATAAAAAGGGTATTTGGTTCATATAAAACTACGAATACCGTACAATTCAACCAATTTCGTCATTTACATAAATTTCAAATTCAATCTTCCCCATTTAATTTGTTGGTGCGTATGACAAAGTACCAATCTTTCACATCAGATACATCATAACTGTAATTAGTAACAACAACAGTTTGTTGTTTCTTATAATTTTGTTCACAGAGTCGTTGGAGGCGATATGAATTGTCATATTCTGCCAACAAAACTTCTTCTTCCACCTTTTTCAGCTTCTCATTGGTACAACGGAGCACAACGATGGAACAATCCCCATGCACCTTTTCTGAACAAGTGTATTCTTCCTTAACCCACATACCTTTTTTTTACCATCACCAAAAACAAGTTGAAAATATCTCACAATGCCAATCTCCAAACCCGATATATCCTCAATGGGAGAAGAACCACAAGCAGACAAATATGTCGTTGTACCCTCTACAGCCCTATCGTTTTCTCCAACACCTGCTACACGCCTTGAGTGAAACATATACGCCTTACTTTCGGGTAAGTTCCATTGCTTCTCTCCCACGATGGTAAACGGAAACTGCGCACATATATCTTCCGTAGGCTCGTAGTCCATGCACAGTCGGTGAATTTTACAGAACTCAGGTACGGTGGGTTTCAAAACTGAACCAGTTTACTTCGGAGATATCAACCATGGCGGTCGGTAAACAACCACCGTGGTTGAAAAGGAGGGAAAAGAGAAAAGGAAGGTCCTGTGGAAAACAACCATTTTTAGGGTTTGTGTGTGTGTTTTTCTTTTACTTTTGACCCAATTACCAACCACAAAATATGAACATAAAAGTAAATAAACTCAAGTGAAACATAAAATGTTATGTTTTTTAGTGCCACTTAATGAGTAAAAAAGAGTACAATCAACATATAAGAAGACTTCAGCCTAATGACAACATAAACAAATAAATAAAAGCAGGGCAAACCCAAGTCACTAGTGAGATAAAAACAAATTTCCTAGTTAGCGTTCAATAATCATCGTCTTCACTACTCTTGATAACGTATCTCAGTCAAGTTATCAGGTTTAATAATCTTATTGGTTCATTGTTGTTTATTCAGGAAGCTGTTGTCAAAAGGATGTTGTAACATGCTAACATTGAAAAAGCTGTTGTCAGGAAGCTGTTGTCAAAAGCATGCTAATAATTCCTTAAACGGCTTCATAGTCAAATTAGAGGGTGCAAATATGGAAAAAGGAAACAAAAAAAAAGATATAGAGCTGTTTTAATCTACTGGTCAGCCGCCCACAAGCCAACTATTTTAAACATGTTATTTAGAAACAACCTCTTTGACCTGTCCGATGTAACCCATTGCCTGTTTTGACCCATTACTCAATGACAAGCCTCCTTTGTATTAAATAAACCTCAAGTGCTCAAATATCTGATGAACTAATTAGTATTTCTCCCAACTATAACCATATGATTAATAGATTCTGTATCCAACCCTCTCAAGTTAATGCAATAAACTGTACATAGCGCTAGATAATGCAAGGCAACGGGAATACAAATACGAGCACACCATAATCTCTCATATAATTTCAAATACGCAACATTAATAGTCCCCATAAAATCTCTGTAATACTTTTTTTAATTATGCTTGAAAACAACAACTAAAGAGTTTTATAGTATAGTTTGCAAAATTTATCCAATACAACTACAATTTATACATATTTAGCAACTAGACACATAAACATGCAAATGAATACAGATATAATAATACAAAATTATATAGAACAAACACGATATAATACATAATCAAATATATCCATAAAAAAAGTTACTAACCAGGCTATTATTGTATCAAATGGTACTAATTTCCGAGAACGTCTATTACAACGATTGAGTATAAAAAACCAATCGGGATCTTGTCTTTTCTTGGTTTCTGAAATGATAAAACAAAGTAAGTAACCTTGATTAGCTCACATATGTTGTGTATAGGGTTAATAACCTTTTAAAGCACTATACTTGTTAAGAATGACAGTTCTGCGTAGTGAACTAAAAAAATAACTCTTTTATACATTAAAGTTGGCATTTTTGTTTTTTTTCAAGTATTATGACCATATTATGACTATTTTACCCTTCGAAAAATATTTCAAAAAAAAAAGAAATTCGAAAAAAAAAAATCAGAAATTTCAAAAAAAAGTATTTCGAAAAATAAATTCAAAAAAAAAAATTTGGAAAAAAAATTTCGAAAAAAAATTAGAAAGGGTAAAATGGTCATAATATGGTCATAATACTTAAAGAAATGCAAAAATGTAAACTTTAATGTCTAAAAGAGTTATTTTTTCCTTCTGTAACTAACGATAGTAAAGGTATTAACTTGTATATTCTGTTTGTGACAACAACATAAAATAAGAAATGAACTACGTACCTTGGAGATGGTGGCAGATGACGTCACTCGAGGGTGTATGGTGGTCATAGAAGCAGTCGGATGTATGTATGGACTGAAAATGTGAGAGATGTTGCTTCGCTTGTGAAAGAAAGAGAGAGTACACTGGTTATGTTGCAAGTTTTGGGAACCAAATATATATAATGTCCATCCGTAGTATTCACATCTACAGTTCTTTTTGCAAGCCAGCTAGTTGGTTTTATTTTGTACGGTGAGATTGAAATCCATGTCAGCGATCTGTGTGACTATGAGTTTAGGTTTGTAATTGACTGAACATTAAAGGCATGGGAAGTGGTCAGGTCAAAAGTTGTTGATGGTTTACTGAGCTGGAATATAATGATGCAACTGACTGAACCAAATTTGGAATACGCAAAAGAAAATTGATCTTGCTCTTCTAATAGCTTGTAGATGTGTCATATTCCAAGTTGGTCTATTTGGAATATGAAGTGTGATGTCGATATCTAAGCTCAGCTCATTGATCATTTTTATGCTGCACATCTATGCGTGTGTGACGGTATCATGCGTGGCTCTTCCCTATCGCTCAAAACCTCGCACAATGCATTTGTGATCCCGACTTCTCTAGCGGCCCCTAATACTCAGCACACTCCAATAGTGACACCGAGATGCCGGGCTCAAGATGAAACTATGTTGCGAATGGTGTTTAAAAGAACAAAAAAAAGCACATACTAAATTAGTATCACGTTTCTATTTCACGTGACCCAATGTTTTGATTAGGTGTGAGAAAGATGCAGGCAAATCTTTATGTCACGATACTTTATGACATACCAAACTTTTGTACTTTTTTAACCAAAATTTAGAGTAATCTCACTATATATAATTTTTTCTTGACTTGTTATGCATATATTAGATCACTTGCAATGGTAACTTGCAACCTCAAGTTATTTGCAAGTTATCCGGTGTTAACCCAAGTTAATCACACCATGGTCGGTGTTATTTGGGTGTTAAAGGTTGCACGTTACCAAGTTAACGTGCGTTATTTGGGTTTTTTTTTTTTCTTATTTTTTTTTTCATTTATGCCCCTAAATGAGGGGTTGTTTTTGTAAATTGTTGGTGAGTTAAGGTTTAATTTTGGGAATGTTAAGATTGCGTGTGTTTTTTTGTTGGGTTAATGTGAAATGTTAAAGCTGATGTGACGCAGACGTGACAGGAGGTTAAACCATAACTCAAGTTATGGTTGCAAATGCTCTTATAGCCAACTTTTACCGTCACTAAGCCACTTTTTACTCACTCTCTAAATACTACTCTATATAAAATAGTTTTTTTTATCAGTTTATGTTTCGTATTTTTTGTTTTTTACCAGTTTCTAGTTTCTGTTTCTATTTTTTTTGTCAAACTTTATATTTTATATTTCATACTTTTTGTTACATAGTTTTATAATAAAAAATAAAATTAAAAAAATAAAAAATATTAAAAAAGTAAAATATTAGAGAGGTATTACGATCATTTTAAGGGTACAAATAACTGATACCAGGTTGTTTTACATATCATATATGTTACCTAGTATTACTATAAAATACTACCTATCATCTTTTTCTTTTGTAGAATAATCGGTTAAGGTATCTTTTAGTCAATGATTTCGGTACTTCCATTTAACGATTTCTATCGGGTTACACTATTGCTACGGGGGCTATCCGTAGCCCTGCCACCTTGTCCCCAGGGGAATATTTTGTCATTTTCGATACAACACAGAGTTTTTTGTCAGTTTCTTTAGGTATTTCTGCCGGTTTGCTTATTAAACTTTATATTTACAGTTCCGCGTTTTCAGGTTTATAGCTTTTTGATATAAACAAAATTATAAAAATAAAAAAAAAATAAAAATAAATAAAAATAAATAAAAAAAAAGTAGCCACCATATGAATAAAAACATAGCCACCGTATGAATAACTGCCCCCTTTCTATCTTATGTTAGCAACCCAATACTGTTAGAAATGAATGATATATAGGAAAGTGGAGTAAGGATCATATGAGAAATAGAATTAAAATGAGAAGAGTGAGAAGAAACTAAAGGCATTTAGGATCTGCACGAAAATATAGATGCATCTCCATATATTTCTCTTCATTTGAAATATGTGTATATTTTTCATTCTTACCATTTAATTTCTCACAGATGTGATATACTCATTCCACGTAAGTAAAGAGCACAAATAATCACCCTTAATGATTAAGAGATGGCACTTTCTAAGATACATATACTTTCTAGAAATTATATATTCGCAGTAATAGTTTGGGATTAATAAATGGATGACTAAATAAGATCGAGCATCAATGCTACCAAATTCGACCTTTGGAAGATAAATGAAAAATCTGTATGGTCGAAAAGATGTTCATTTACATTAGGTTTGGATCTTGCTTCTTGGGGCTGTTTATTCGTTTGTGGGATCCCAATGGTCGACTTGTTATCATATACATGGCGAACATTTTGTATGGCTTGAGTGATATAAGTAGAATAAGTGGTATTGAATACGTAGTGATCGACTCTGTTTCGGCTCTAGATGCATAGGGTGTTTTGCTTAATATCTTCTAGGTAGATTTTCGCTTCTAAATTATTGAGATTGTATACCGTCTTATGTTAATATCCTTAATTCATTGTTTTAGTTACCTTGAAACCTTCTCTAAGACTATCTTTATCAGCAATCTATCACAACACAATCCTTTATTAAAAAATTATTTTCTGTTTCCCCCACCTACACAATCAATACATACAACCAACCTATATTTTTTTACAATTCATCAACAACCCAACCTAACTTATAAAAAATAATACTCCGTGGCAGTTTGTGGGTTGTGACTTTGGTTTGTCATGCGAACTCGTTGCAAGTGAGGTTGTATGATTTTATTAAAAAAATATTATTTTTGTACGTATAAAGTAAAAATTGGGTTGTCAACCTTATGAATAAACATAGTCTAAGGTACGCATGGTATTTACAATTTAAACTAGAATAAGCCAATAGTCTAACACTTGCTAAGTGCAGTCTAGAAAAAGTAAAAGAAAACTTGCAAAGTGTAAAAGTATTAACAAAAATTGTAGGTAGTTTTTTTGTTTTTGTTTTTTTTTGTTTTTTTTTTTTTTTTTTTTGTATCTAAAATTAAATGAAGGCTATGTTTGGTTGTTGTGTATATCAACCATGAAGAAGTTTATTTATCTAAATTGAAACTTTGTCCTTGAAAAAGTAGTTGGCCATAAATTCGAACATTGATTGACATAAGGATTCAGACCTTTGTGTGTATTGGTTCGCACATACAGCAAGTCCCCCACCTTTATCACAACCTAGCTGAGCTGGCTAAGCATAGTCATTACTCATCAAAACCTATTCATTTACCGGTATTCCAAACAAATTATAAGAAAATGCTTGTCTATGTGTATTTTTTCTTCTTGCAAAAATAAATATTGGACAAGTTGTAATTAGTAGTCGAGTGAAAGAGGTTAGGCTAATGTATCATATATGAAACAAAAAGAAACTAAATATAAAAAGTAAACTAGTACCGTTACCCATTCAAACAACTTTTTCTATTAAGAGATCATCGTGAGAGTAGTTAATTTATTACTCGTATTATTGAAACATAATAAATAGGTGTTTGAGTAAGAAATTTAGTTAAAAAAAACCAAACGCACACATAAATATTGATTAAAGAACCAAATTTGTCATTTTTAAGTCAACTACATGGTTTGATCGCTTTCACGTACTTCATCACCAAACACACACAAAAAACACCACCTTTATACAAAAATAACACCAACACCTTCTCAGAAATCGGTAGTGTGCACTATTGACATTGGTTTAAAAATGTGGTTTTCGATCTAATGGGCAAAAAGACCCAAAGGTGAGTGTGTGATGCGTGAGACAAATGCGAGGGCATTTTAGACGTGATGCATTTAGTATTGAAAAAAGTATGAAAAGCATTTATACACATTATATTCTATCAAGTACCAAGTATGGTTGGATCAGTTGGAAAACCCCTTGCCTTTCAACCGAGAGGTCAGGGGTTCGATCCTCACTCCCTACAAAAGGCCGGAGGTCCTTCTACCTTTGGTAGAAACTGGTAGCAGCCTCTCTCTTCCTAAACAGGAAGCGGTGGGTACCATAGTGGAAGACATTTGAGACTTTACTTTACTTTTTATATTCTATCAAGTACCATTACACGGGTGGACCTAGGGGGTTTCCGGGGGTACATGGGAGCCACATGGTTTTTTTCACATAGTGTAAATTTTTTCAAAAATCACGATTTTTTTCAAAATGAACTTAGTAACTTCGTATTTTTTTGTTATTTTTTTTATTTGCACTTGTGGACCATAAATTTTGGATCCGCCCCTGAGTACCAAGTAAATGAAAAAAACTTACAAAATAACTTACTAGCATATTGAATTATGCCAATAATCCATTTGTAAAACAAATAAATCAAAACTAAAGCTTGACATAAGACACTTAGCAAAACACAAGATACTATAGTTTTGTTATTGTATTTGTTATGGACGTCTTTTGCAAATTTTATCTTTAAAAGCCTATTAGATAACTTGGTCTCTTTTATATGGTTTGATTTTGATTAAAGTGACCTAAATTTTAGAGTGATAATTGCGACCACTGCTAGCATTACACAAATGCGGTAAATCGCGGTATAATGCTATCTCAATATGAGACGGCCTTGCACTAGGCACCATGATGCAAACTTTTAAGATCACAATTGCTCTAGTGAATACATAAAGAAAATAGATAGATTGGAGATAGAAAACTAGAAAAGACAAAAACTAATTATATAATAGAAATGTCTCTTCAAGATTCGCTAATTATTTGACTGCTAGCGGGTCTCTTTGTATAAGTTGTCTGGAAAGAGTAGGACTCAATGATTATTCGTTCACCGGAACCAGAAGTAATTTTTTTGGTAGATAGAGATCACATAAAAACTTCATTAGAGGAGTGGGCTAGACCGGGTCATTTCACAAGAACAACAGCTAAAGGCCCCAAAACTACCACTTGGATCTGGAACCTACATGCTGATGCTCACGATTTCAATAGCCATACCGGTGATTTGGAGATCTCTCGAAAAGTATTTAGTGCACATTTCATACATGCACACATTTTTAAAGCATGCTACCAACATCTCCCAAAATTAAAACCCACCACCACATGTCAAGGTGGTGGTAGATATTAATGGCACATCATAGAAGTAGTTTGAGCCCCTATTACAATGAGTCTTAATTCACAAATCATTATTCTTATGTAATCCATCAAATATTTATATCTACAAACAAACCGATTCTAAAACTTAAGCCGATTTTTAATCACTCTTCTATCTGGACTTTTCAGGTGTTTGTATGACTTTTTGGGTGTTTGTATGGCTTCTTGCCATGCTTATTAATTTATTGAAATTTAATAAGCTCATAAAGTGATTTTTTTTAGTTATAACATATAAGCTTGAATTGATTGATTTTAAAAGCTCAAGTATAAGCCCATAAAAAGCTGAGTTTATAAACTTATTAAATTCTTAATAAGTTCAAAAATTGTCAAATATGACAAACACCCATCTTGTTCTTTCTTTGACATAATGTATCTTCCACTCACTCAGGGATGGACCTAGGGCGTTCCGGGGGTTCACGGGAGCTGATATATGTTTGTCGCCTAGAGTGAATTTTTATTAAAAATCTCAATTTATAAACCTGGTTTGAAATTTTGTGTCACACAAATACATGCACGTCATGTTTAATTAGTCTCAATAATATGTCAAAAGAAGTATATGTCTTCTTAAATTTTTTACGAGTTTAAACTCAATCATACATTTTGGTTTAGTTCTATTTCCATCATACCCGTAAAAAATATTTTTGCTCTTAGTGACTTAGAGTCCTAGGTCCGTGCCTGACCCAATACACACAATCACCCCACTACAACCCACCCCACCCCACCGGTCTTCGTCGATAACCAACACCCAGTTTAACAACAAGACTAACACAATTCAAAAGTGGAGCACTCGCTTCAAATTCTTGACCAGTGTGTTTAACAACATGACCACTTTATTAAACCTTTGTAAAAATAAGCCTCTTTAAATTTTCTCTATGCTTGTAAAGTAGACGATAGCGACTAAACCATGTTGTAGACTAAGAGGACATGACACAAAACAAGCCTAGGCTGAACAAGTAGAAAACGACTTGTCTTTGTAGAGTTTTAATGAATCCAGCTACACTACATTAAAGATTGTTCCAACAACCAAATTAATTGCATGTGTCATTACACATAACATATTCTATATCTATGTAACACAAAAATATAGTTAAGCACTCTTATTTTTTTTAATCAGGAACATTGTCTATGAAATGAATGATTGGATGTTTGAAGATGTGATAAAACGGTTATTTGAAAACTGGAAGCCGGTTCTGGTGGCATCATTGATTGTGGCTACCAAAAAGTTGATATGCTGTTGTAACCTCACTAATGGAGAGATGGCGACAAGAAAAACACACATTTCGATCACTTTCGAAACACAAGATTCAGGTTTATTGATGTTACTCGGTAAGGTTTATTGATGGTACTCGGTAGACGAAAAGGAAAGAAAAAAAGATAAAGAGACCTCACCCGCTCTCCTCCCTTCATCGAGAAGAGGGGCTCGTGTTTATTATGTTTTGCTATCTTATTAGTCATTACCCAACTTCAAATTCCGATTAACAATCAAGCAATTAAAATCGATTAGTGTATATCAACTTTTAACAATTTTCCTAAGCATTAAAATACAAAGAGATGTCATAAACAAACCATTAGTAAAAAGCTGGCATGCTCACCTCATTAAGAGGTGACACCTTTGTTGTTTAGAACATAACTTGGCCAATTACTACCATATATACATATTCAGCTAATATTAGCCCATGTACATAGCAACAACAATGCTAATAACTCGGCCAATGTGTCCGACAGGGCGGAGCTGCTAATCTACGCAGCAGTGGAGAAATAAATAATTATACCTCACTGGTTACATATCTAGACATACATAATTCATTTGTTACCATATACGTCACCACACCTGGGCAGCTTAGATTATGAAAAATTCATATAACACGAGACAGCTAGATTATATCATATCCATAAAAAGGGTATTTGGTTCATAGAAAACTACGAATACTGTACAATTCAACCAGTTTCGTCATTTACATAAATTTCAAATTCAATCTTCCCCATTTAATTTGTTGGTGCGTATGACAAAGTACCAATCTTTCACATCAGATACATCATAACTGTAATTAGTAACAACAACAGTTTGTTGTTTCTTATAATTTTGTTCACAGAGTCGTTGGAGGCGATATGAATTGTCATATTCTGCCAACAAAACTACTTCTTCCACCTTTTTCAGCTTCTCATTGGTACAACGGAGCACAATGATCGAACAATCCCCATGCACCTTTTCTGAACAAGTGTATTCTTCCATTTCCCACATACCTTTTTTTTACCTTCACCAAAAACAAGCTGAAAATATCTCACAATGCCAATCTCCAAACCCGATATATCCACAATGGGAGAAGAACCACAAGCAGGCCAATATGCCGCTGTACCCTCTAGTGCCTTATCATTTTCTCCAACACCTGCTACACGCCTTGAGTGAAACATATACGCCTTACTTTCGGGTAACTTCCATCGCTTCTCTCCCACGAGGCAACTGCGCACATATATCTTCCGTAGGCTCGTAGTCCATGCACAGTCGGTGAATTTTACATAACTCAGGTACGGTGGGTTTCAAAACTGAACCAGTTTGCTTTGGAGATATCGACCATGGCGGTCGGTAAACAGCCACCGTGATTGAAAAGGAGGGAGAGAGATCGGAAGGTTCTGAAGGTTCTGGGGAAAACAACCAGTTTTTAGGGTTTGTGTGTGTGTTTTTCTTTTACTTTAGACCCAATTACCAACCACAAAATATTATTTAAAGAACATAAAAGTAAATAAACTCAAGTGAAACATAAAATGTTATGTTTTTTAGTGCCACATAATGAGTAAAAAAGAGTACAATCAACATATAAGAAGACTTCAACCTAATGAAAACATAAACAAATAAATAAAAGCAGGGCAAACCCAAGTCACTAGTGAGATAAAAACAAATTTCCTAGTTAAATAGAAGTAACAACATTATTTGAGGCAATTATTTTATGTTGACACATTATTATCATGATTCATTCTTTCTCACCCTATTTTCAACTACAATAAACTTTTAATACATGACACATGTAATCCAAGTCTCTACGAAATCCTACAAAAATCTTTGAAGAACATCTACTATGTGAGGTCTAAGGATATGTTTGAAAACTTATATAAGTTTATGTTATATTTCAACGCTAGTAGATTTTTATTTCATTTTTCTTCTTGGAAGAACTAACAAAATGGTTTAAAGTTTTTAAAGTTGTATATTTGAGACTCAGAGTAAAGGGATAATTATTAAAAAGAATGGCAATATACCTGTTAGATCAAATATTTCCGAGACCACCTATTCCAATGATGAATGCAAAAAAAGTAATCGCGATCTTGTCTTTTCTTGGTTTCTGAAATGATGAAACACACCAAGTAACCTTGATTAGTAATATGATGTGTTCTTCTTGTGAGAAAAACTAAAACGACAACAACATAAAACAACACGGGTGTACAACTATACGTACCTTGGAGATGGTGGCAGAAGACGTCACTCGAGGATATATGATGGCCATAGAAACATTAGGCTGTAGTTCTTTGTTGTTGTGTAAAAGATCTATAGAAAAGAAAATGTTGTGAAAGAAAGTGATGAGGAGATAAAGATAGTTACTTGGTTGGTGATGACGGTAGGTTTGGTTTTTACTTCAACTCAATCAAATATTTAATAGGGTGAAGAAGATACCTAGAGTAGATGGGGTGGTTTGATGCATTTAATGAAAGAAAGTAAAGAGATTTTTAGGTGAGTTTGGTTGAACTTATTTACCACATAATAAATGTGTAGCGTATAGATGTGTGATTTGGTTGTATGTTTGTGGGCTTTTAGGCTAAGCTCAGCATTGACCGCTACCTCTACTTTACATCACACACGCCTTTTCTCCCAACTTACATGCGACTTTTTGCCACACCAGTGACGACCTTCATTTTTTTTTCAAATTCTTTAAACAACAAAAATAAATTTCATTAATAATAAAAACGAAATTAAATTTCATAACAATATAAACTTGCAAAGGATTAATTTTGAAAGAGAATAAAGATGAGGAACTAATGATGTAATTGATAATACTATAAGGTTATAAAGCAAAAATGAATATGATATACTCACGTTGCATCCATTGTCTTCTTCCTCCGACCTTACTTGCAAAACACCCAAGAAAAAAAAATCACAATCACAACACACAAACACAAGCCATACACACAGTTTTTTGCCGTTTTGTGGTTGTTTAACTCGGTCGTACTTGCGACATAAAAAACGACCTACAGCGACCGATTGGCCACATCAAGCTCGACTTTCATTTCATTCGGTCGACCGATTCCACAACTTCCTTACTGCGCTTAGCCTTATTAATTGTTTTGTTCATGTACTTTGAAAAATTATGCTATGTTTTGCATGATTCTTTTGTAACTTACGTAAGCTTTGTAATGATTAATGATTGTAGATCTTATAAAGATATAAAGATGGGTGGATCAAAATTTATTAAAGTTAGATGAGAGACTACAAGATAGGTAAATAGACATTGGAAAACTAGGTATAAAGCTTGAAGAATCAACGAATTGTTTTTTTTGACCGTTTCTTTTATACTAAATTTGTGGGGTTATACTAGAAGTTCTCATTTACTTTATATTTGGGGTTCTTTAGATCTATGTTTATGTGTTATAAAAAAAGCAAGAGAATATCAGTAGAAAAAGTATGTTTGTTTGAATTGATCAATGGTAGTTTGATGACAAAGATAATATGTATTTAAGCATATAAATAGTGACATGTATTATTTCTCTGAGGAATTGAAACAAAAATTGCGGTGATAGTGTGGTAGGATGAAATGAGAGGTGAATATACTTGAAAACATGTGTCAGGTAGTTGAGGGGAATACTTGTTGATGTGAGATCGATCGATTAGTTAATAAGAGCTTGAAATTACGAAAAAGTATGAAGAATATGCAACGTCAATTCTTAGATTAGTTTGAAAGATGTAACTATTCTAGGGCTGTTTGTGAAAGAAATGAGTAATGTGTACCACTAAAATGGTGGTGTAAGAAACTAAACCAATTCTTGCAATAATGCAACTTTGGATGCTTTGGTATGAAACATAATGCTTAAATTATCACGGTATCAGATGTTAGCAAGAGATTTAGTCCATGTTTTGAAAGGGGGTCTAACAAAATGGAGAAAGAATCGTTACATAATAAAGTCTCGTAAGACCGTTGGGTTCGGCCCATTTAGTTTCTAGGGTTATGTTAGTTTGTCTACTATTTAATGTCATGTGATCTTCAATGTTTATTGAATCTTATCAATAATATTTTCGGTATTCCCTTTGATTTCTACATGGTATCATAGCTATGGAAAAAAACACAATTTGCTTGATTGGTCTTTGTTGCCGACTCTGCCATTTAAGGAAAAAGAAACATAAAAGAAGTATGATAGTGGGATCCAATGTTTTCTTAATTTGATTTGTATCTTTATTTTTTGGTTTCTTTTGGAGGCTACCGTAGACGAAAAAATGAGTAATAATAGTGGGAATAGGTTTTGCATTGCGTTATCGATATTTAGTAATCACGGTTATATGTGTTTGGGTTATAATGGATTTTGGTGATGGTGATGCGACAGTCTTAACTAATCTGACTAATTCTCGAGTAGTTATGTGTTACATCTTGACATCAACAACCGGTTCTGGTTCCGCATCTGATTCCGCTTAATTCCGCATCTAATTATTAGTCTAAATTTGTCTCGCTTCAAATCATATCCGCTCACGTGACTGGCTTAGTCTGCATATGTCCGCTGACCGCTCTCTCGTTCATCTCCGTAATTATGTTGCTCTACTCCGATTTTGATTTGCAATGACTTTGGTCCGTTTATTTTAGACTTTACTGTTGTCGCCTTGTTACAGTTTGAATTGCATCGGATTCCGTTTGACACCGAGTTTGCACTCTAGGACACTCTGCTTTTCGTTTGTTTTTCAGGTTTACTTTATTTACTGTTTTGCAAACTCTCAATATTTACCGTTGCATTATGAGTTTGAGAGAGGATGTTAGATAATAAAGCCCCGTAAGCCCGTTGGGTTCGGCCCGTTAAAGTGCAAGGGCTAGGTTACTTTGTCTTCTATTTAATGTCTTCAATGATTAGTGAATCTAATCAATAATATTTTAGGTATTCCCTTGATTTCTACAAAAATCACCCCACTACAACCCGCCGGTCTCCGTCAATACCACCACCCAACTCAAAAACGTGACCAGCACAAATCAAAAGTTGAGTACTCGCTTGATCTTCTAGACCATTGTGGACTTGTGGCTAATCTTTAACGATATGACCACTTTATTAAACCTTTGTAAAAACAAGCCTCTTTGAATTTTCTCAGTCCTTTCAGGTACACTATAGCGACTAACCATGTTATTGACTTAAAGGACGTCACACAACACAAGCCTATGTTGAACAAGTAGAAAATGACTTGTTTTTCTAGGGATTTAATGAATTCAGCTACACTACATTAAACAAAGTTCCAACCACCAGTTTAATAGCATGCATCATTACTCATTAGAAGTTCACTTGCACCTAGAAGAACACACATTACACATTCTATATCTATGTGACACAATAATATATAGTTAAGAACTTGTTCTTTTTGGTCAAAACGCTGTCTATGAAATGAATAATTAGATGATGTGATAAAAACAGTTATTTGATCATTTAGGAAGATATCATATCCTAGAATCGGTGATGTTTTATATACGACAAGCTGGTTTGGGATGCATTATTGATTGTGGCTACCAAAAAGTTGGCCATAATGTTGTAACCTCACTAATGGAGTGATGGCGACTGGAAAAACACACATTTCGATTACTTTCCAATCGGAGAACAAAAGTATTAATGTCACTCGGTAGACGACAAAGAAAGAACAAAAGATAATGAGACCTCACCCACTGTCCTTTGATTGAGAAGCTAGAGGGGGTTCGTGTTTATTATGTTTTGCTATCTTCAAATTCTGAGTAACAATAAAGCTATTCAAATTGATTACTTTATATCAACTTTTAGCAATTTTCCTAAACATTAAAACACAAAAATATGTTGTCAAAAACAAACCATTAGGAAAAAGATGGCCTACTCGCCTCTTTAAGAGGCGACACTTTTGTTGTTTAGTACGTAACAAAATGAAGGGAAATTACTACCATTAGTATTTAGCTAATATTAGCCCATGTTTATAGTAACAACAATACTAATAACTCGAGATCGGCCAATTTGTCCAACAGGGCCGAGCTACTAACGTATGCACCAGAGGAGAAAAAAATGTATTAAGACATACATCAACCTTTTGTTACCATATACGTCACCACACTCGTGCAGCTTAGAGTGGACGGTGTGGGCTTCTTAAGTAGTCTTGCGCCGGCGTGGCTGGTCGCCGTGGGCGCCGCACACCGGCGTCGCGTCGTTGCGGCTCGCCGTCAGTTCAAAATCGTCGGGACGACGAATGAAGGTATCGACACAAAAGCATTATTTATTTGTGTTATTAGTGTGTGTTTGTATTGTTGTGTGTGTTTTGTAGTGTGGGCCCCAAATGAAGAAGTTGAGATTTGTTATGAGTGAGGAGGGGGTTTGTTGTAGTTAGTTGTGGGAAAATGGGATGCTGATGTGGCGCTGAGGTGGCGCGACGACGAAGTTATGCTTCGTTATGACACCTAGCTCTCTTAGATTATGATAAATTCATATAACATGAGACTGCTAGATTATATCAGATCCATAAAAAAGGGTATTTGGTTCATAGAAAACTACGAATACTGTACAATTCAACCAATTTCGTCTTTTACATCGATTTCAAATTCAATCTTCCCCATTTAATTTGTTGGTGCGTATGACAAAGTACCAATCTTTCCCATAAATTCATATAAAGTGAGACTGCTAGAATAAATCGCAATCTTGTCTTTTCTTGGTTTTTGAAATGATAGAACAAAGTAACTAACCCTGATTAATCACATATAATAAAACCTCTATAAGTTAATAGTGTTAGGACTCTAATATTTTATTAGTTTAGCGAGATATTATTATGTCGATAATTTTATAATTTATTAATTTAAAGAGTTTTATATATAAACTTTAAATTTTCTGGTCCAATATATTAGTTACAATGTATATCATGTAGAGAGAAGTGTAAATTACAAAAACAAGTTCCAATTAAAATTTTATGTCACATTCACAAATTAATTGAATTTGTCAAGTTCATTATTTTTGAATAAGTAAAAAGTTATTTTCGTTGAGAAAAATTCAAATTACATACGACCTTAATTGAATTAACAGAATTTGTACAAGTTTCATATATATAAAGGTCATACGTAATTTACATATGACCTTTATATATATGAAAATTTTTAGTAATTATTAATTTATAGTTTCGCCGGGACTAATATATATACAATGTGATTTCAAAAAAATATTATCTTATTATTTTATAGATTGGCGTTTAAATTTATACCCGAAGTTGAGACTTAACAAATTATCAATTTTATAGAGGTTATTAATTTATAGAGTATTAATTTGTAAAAGGTTTTACTGTATTTTGTGTTATGTCCTAAAAATGGTAGTTGTTAAACTAGTTATTTTTGGTGATTTTTCCTTGTGTTTGCTTTTAAGATTTTGTTTCATAAAAGAACTTGCGAGTTTCAAAACAAAGAAAAAGACATGACATATCATCAAAGCTGGCCAACAACCTTGCTTTTAAGGTTTTGTTTCATAAAAGAACTTACGTGTGTAGAGACTATCTCTTCTGACAGCTCTTTTATGTTTTGGTTGGTGAGAATTTTAAGTTGTATAGCACGGTGGAGTTGAGATCCTTATAGATCCATAATTAACCATAGAACCAATCAATGCATCCCAACCATCTAACCCAATTTGATCCAAAGGCTGAGATTAAATCATCTATTTACACTTAGAAAGGCAAAAAAGTCAAATATATAAACAAAAAATAAAAACTACATTCATTCTTTTCACAAAAAGTTCAGGCAAACACACACACACACACAAAACATCGATCCACACAAATCCACCACACAAAAAGCGACCACCACCATCACCGATCTACCACCGTCACCGATCCACCACCATCACCGATCCACCATCATTACCTATCCACCATCATCACCGATCCACTTCATCAACGTCAAATCTGTCTTCATCACCATCAAATCCGTCGCCGCCGTCGCTCCGCCACCGTACACCACGATTACATTATGATTTAACACCGCCGTCGGTGGTGGATTTACTCTTTGCTCAAGTTATGGATGCATATAACATGTGGTGGACATCATCACGTTTTTTGTTATCGAAAAATGTTTATAACATGTGATTTACTCTTTGTTCAAGTTATAGAAGCTGAAAACCGTGTGGTGGATTCCTGGTTATTGATGAAGATGTTGATGATTTAGATGCACACCATGTGTTTGATGAAATGCGTCTGTGGGAATCATATGTGATTCGCAAAATCATGTGATTACATAATCACATGTGATTATCGAGAATCACATGTTATTACGTAACATGTCATTCATATAAGAGGTAATTAGTATAAAGGTAAGCATCACATATGATTCTAATAAAATCATATATGATTGTAGTAGAATATTTTAGTTTTTTACTTTTATACGTTTTTACGTAATAAATAAGAAAAGAATCACATATGATTGTAGTAGAATCATATGTGATTCTTATAAAATCATATTTGATTCTGTTATGAAATAAATATTGTTTGATCATTGTAATGTAAATCATATGTGATTACATTTACTAATTAAATGTTTGTATTTTAGCTAACTACGGTCTTGCTTAAAAAGTTAAAGAAAAGTCTAAGCGTGAGTCTAAGCCTATTAGAGAGAAAAAAGGAAGTTATTCAAAGTGAAGATTCTGAAAGTGATTAGCGTAAGAATGTGTTAAAGAAATTCAAAGGGAAGATGATTAGGTGTTATGTACGAGTTATGATTTATGTAAATTTCTTCATTTATTGAGTTTAGATGTTGATGCTAGTCTTTTGGTAATTACGGATGGTCGTAGTAGTGAACGTATTTTTACATGCCATTTTGTTAAATGTTTTAACATCTGCATTCTTTTTCTTTTGTCACATATGATTCTAGTAGAATCACTAATGTTTTGCTTATTTTGCATATTAGTAGATTCATTTTTATACTGCTTTTCTATTATGAAATAAATATTGCTTGATCCTTACTAAAATCATATATGATTCTTACTAGAATCATATGTGATTCTTATAAAATCATGTGTGATTACGTTATGAAATAAATATTGTTTGATCCTTGTAATTTAAATCACTATACAGATTATGTGATGACACCAAGACCAACTTTATACGCACATGAATAAAATCCAAGATCGTGTATTGAATGAGTTGTTGATGATATTTATTTACCTTTTGAGGGGAAAAGTTTAATACTATAGAGGAATGTATTGAATCCAAAGTATATTGAAAAACTTGCGACAATTGTTGCTGCAAAACAGGCTATAAGCGATGCGGGTGAACAAGCAACGACAATTGTCGCAATCGAACAGCGACTAACGCTTGAATATCACACTTTGTTTAGATTTGATTATTTATTTATTTTTATTGCACTATTGGAAAAGTGTGATGAGGATTATATGACTCTAAAAAGTTACTTTTTGTTTAATTGAATTATTTTAGTTTATGTTCTAATAGATTTAATATTTTTAACCGAATATAAATGAAAGATGTAAAAGTTACATTACTAAATCACATATGATGCTACTACAGATATGATTTTGCAAAAATCATATGTGATTTTTTACAAATCACATATGATTTTTAACAAATCATATGTGATTTGTGAAAAAATCATATGTGATTTAGATATAAAAATTTAAAACACCTGACAAAATAGCGGGTAAAAAACATCTTAAAATTTATAATGAGAAACTATAATTAGATTATCCCAAAACTATCCATCAGTACTACATAAACTACCATCAGTTTAACACAATCATATTTTACCAAAAAGACTACCCATCAGTACTACATAAACTACAAACTACTACCATCACTTACGTGCATCAACCTCATGATTCTTAACATATTTTTCACACTCAACAACATCTTTTTTCAGCTCACGCCGGTTCTTGATTGAATTCACAATAATCGAAATCCATATGAATCATCGCGAAAACTCCACAGTCTACATGATTGGTCTTAGTCCTCCATTTCAACTCTGGAATGCGTCCTCTAACTTTAGCAACAACAACATATTTTTGATGTTGTTCTTGCTGAAACCTGGAAAAAAATCTACAAATAAGAAAAACAGAGTTAAAAAAATATGCTGAATCACTTGTGATCTTAGTTAAATCATATGTGATTCTACTTGAATCACATATGATTCTAATAAGAATCATATATGACTAGCATAGATATCCTTCAACTTCTTTGGAGAAAATTGCTTAAACCACAGCTTCACAAAATCATCATCAAAAGGTCTACTATAATCATATATCATTTTCGTAAGAATCTTATATGATTTTAGTAAATATATATGATTCAGTAAAACTCATATAATGATTTCAGTAAGAATCATATATGAGTATACTAGAATCATATATGATTCTACTATAATCATATATGATTCTACTATAGTTGATGTTCAATTGTTCACAAAATGTACAAAAGTGTTAATTGATAAAGCTTACAGTGAGAATCAAAGAAACACAACTCCCAATTTATCGGTATTTGTCGGTAAGCTTATTGCCTGCAAATCTCTGTTATCATATAAGCAAAACCCATAAGAACATTTTCACCTTAAAACATATAATGGACCTATACAAATTCAAACCCCAAATACCTCAAAACCTTCAAAGCAAGAGTGCATATATGTGACCCACATAAGACCAATCAACGCTTTATATTCATGACATTCAACATTAGAGCATACCCACGACCATCAGAATACTAAAATTTGTAAACTTAGCGGTCTACAGTCTAAACTAGCATTTTGGCTCTCATTTGTAGCCTTGTTTAATACAATTTCCGGCCTTTCTAAAAATGTCTAAACTAGCATTCTTGAAACACTAATCCGCAGATCAGGAAACTTTCCTTATGCGGATTACTCATCAAAACTACAAGAAATCACTATAATCCACATTAAACTGCCCCTCCATGACAAACTTAACACAGAAACCGGATTCAAGAACCTCAATCTTTCATCCACAAGGTACAAGCCATCTGATTCAATACAAACTCTATAGGCCAAACACCCCCATAACTCCAATTCATGCATACATATGTTTTTTTGTACCGGACACTACCAATTTCAAAGCAGTATAGTTTAGCAGTTCACTTACCAATCATTATGCACTTTATATTATGTGTTAAACATTACAGTATGTTTCAACAGAAAATTAGTCTAAACCGTTTGTTATTCCAGATTTCCAGATGATACACCTTAAGTGCCCCCAAACGCGTTACATATAACCCTCCTTGGCTCCTTGTTCTCTAAATAGTTTAGCTAACTTAGATAATTCATTGATTTAGTGCTTTGCATGTATATTTTATATCTACACCATTTGTAGTTAACCATTATAATTTTCGAGTCTATAATAGTATGATATTTGCACTGACATTGCATTTACATGCATTTTGTGTACATATTAGGAACATTTACCCTCAAAAATTAAGAACTAGTTAGTGCAAGATATGTAATTAGGGATGTTAACAGGTTAAGCAAAAGATACTGTTTATGTTAGTCCAATCATACCCAAAAAAAATTATACCTTTCTAACAGGGTTACAACCAATTATTTACTCTAGCAAGTTTGTGGGATTCAACATAAACTCAATTCTCATCGATGAGTGCTAAACTACGACGGAGGTCTATATATGTTAAATCTTCACTTGTGATATCAAACGATATAACGAGATCATACCACTCAAAATTAGCATATTTCAACATTTTGCACACAACAAGCATGCATAATTATCTCCATTTAATCTCTTTATAGCATAAAAATAGTGCTCTTTTATCTTATAAACAAGCCATCTCGTTCTCAATTCGGAATTTTTAACTCATTTTTTCTTTTCCAAAAGATCCACAATTCAAGACATTTCAATGATTCTCTACCTAGTATTACATTGAAAGAGATGCTCTTGTTTGCGTCAACCACAACTACTTGTTTTCACTATGTTCATAATCACCAATAAAAACACTTAATAATCAACAACAAGAATCGAAGAAAGCAAGCGAACTACATGTATCTCGATGATATATATTTAAAATAAAATAATATGAAAAAAAATCAAATGTATACCAATATCAAACATTACAAGGCTGATTTTGATCGGTAAGTGCAACGAAACGATTGGAGCACCAGGTCACGTTTTGATAGTGCTATTTCATCTCGAAGGTCCATTGTTTATCACTGATTTTGATCAATTTCGAATTGGATGGTTAGGGTTTGTAATTGGGGGAAACCATTCTTGGTGAGAGTAATGATAGTGTTTGTGTGTGTGAAATGAAGAAATGGAAAGAAATGAGTAAATGAGATGGGTGTAACTGATCCCTTTTAATTTTGATTGATATTTACTAAAATGCCCTTTGGTAAATAATAAAATTAAAATGACAATTAATTTAAACCATTGGATTGAAAGAAGATAGACGGAGGAGATCACATTTTTGGATCTATGGACATTTAAGGATCTATACGGATCAATCATATAACCAAACGAATTGAGTTAATACGTACGTCATGCATACCTTCTATCAGTGGGCTTAGATAAAGCTCTATTACTTCATAAAGGAAAATCATTCATTTACATATATTATATAAATAATTCCAAGGCAATCAACTTTGAAATACTTATTATTGGAATAACAGGTAGTCAGCCAAATATATATAATGTTTTGCCCAACTTGTAAAATGACGCCGTTTTATAATAAACGAAAAATGCTAGTCCCCTGACATGGTTAGCATAAGAATAAAAAAGTTTAATTTGCTTAATCCATGTTTAGCCTAAAAATATTTTTTAAAAAATAAATGACCATGGCACATGTGTGGCAAAGCTTAACAACTGATAGGCCCATGTTTAAACTTTGGTGTAGTACAATAACAATCCAATAGCATTACCCTAATCACACTCCTAAAAAACGCAGCCCCCCATTGTCTTCTTTGCGTCCACCATTTCTCTTCAACGTTTTCCTTTTTCTTTGTCTTGGTTGCAGCAGTTCTGTGATTTTGTCCTTGTCTCCATCTGCTTCAACTGCACACCACAATTTATATCCCAATGGTTAATATTATAAGCCATTTAAAAATAAAACAATATACTTAAATATACAAATACATGTTACTGCTTGTGCATTGATGCTTGGATCGAGAGCCGAATCAAATGGAGACCTAGTCCAATACTCAAATCCAACACCCATGATAATACACTCAATCCTAATTCCCTAAACATACACAATCCGCCTCTGTCTCACCAAAGTCGACTTTACCAATCTCATCTCAACCAAAAACTAATCGAATCTCATCTCCCATCATCAAAAATCATAAACAAACAATAAATCTTGTTTGATCAAAACCCAAACACATATTTGATAACCATTAAGCATACCGAGCACCGCTTCTTGTTACATTCAGTTAGGTCCGACCATGGCTTCAAGATCCATTGGAGGGTCTCGGGTAGGTTCTACATCTTGTTTTTCGTTTCTTGTTTGTGTGTATTTGAACGAAACAAAGAAAGAGCATAAAATATTTGTTATGATTCTTTTTCTTTTTTGGATATAAAAAGAAGCTATGCTTCATATGGATCTGTGACGATTAATCTCTTGTGCTTAAAATTCGAATACACAAAGAGATAGGACTGAGATCTTTGTATTTTTCATTTTGTTCGAATCGTGATGCTGTAACCGTGAGATGATTGAGGATTATGGGATTAGAATAGTGATGGTTGGTGTTGTATAATATGGGTTGAGTCTAGTTATAGGATTTGGTTTGGTTTTGGACAATCGGGCAATCACAATACATATTTATACTTGGTCATTAGGCAAAAATTTTATATAAGAGATGAATGTGAAAAAGCTGAGCAAACTAATAGGCTAATTCAATTGGCTCGTTTAAATGAGGAATGGTTCATATTCATCTTCCTTGTTACATAACTGCCTCCTTCATTGAGGTTTACATATTTAATACTTGAAATTCAACCATATGGCTTTACACGGATTGTACCGTACAAATTGTTGTGCACGCTCACTCTTGCACATTAAATTAAGGGGTTCAACTTTATAGTATTATAGATAACATATATGCTTGAATTGATCGATTTTAAAAGCTCAAGTATAAACCCATACAAAGTTGAGTTTTTAAAGTTATTAAATTCTTAATAAGTTCAAAAATTGTCAAATATGACAAACACCCATCTTGTTCTTTCTTTGACATAATGTATCTTCCACTCACTTAGGGATGGACCTAGGGCGTTCCGGGGGTTCACGGGAACCGATATATGTTTGTCACCTAGAGTGACTTTTTTTTTAAAATCTCAATTTATAAACCTGGTTTGGAATTGTGTGTCACATAAATACATGCATATCATGTTTAGTTAGTCTCACTAATATGTCAAAACAAGTATATGTCATCTTAAATTGTTTACGAGTTTAAATTAAATCATATAGTTTGCTTTAGTTCTATTTCCATCATATCCGTAAAAAATATTTTTGCCTTTAGCGACTTAGAGTCCTAGGTGGCTAGGTCCATGTCTGATCCAATACACACAATCATCCCACTACAACCCACCCCACCAGTCTTCGTCCATAACCAACACCTGACTTAAAAACATGACTAACACAATTTAAAGGTGGAGTACTCTCTCTTCAAATTCTTGACTACTTTGTTTAACAACATGACTACTTTATTGAACCTTCGTAAAAATATTAAGCCTCTTTAAATTCTCTCTATGCTTGTAAAGCAGACGATAGCGACTAAACCATGTTGTTGAATTAGAGGACATGACACAAAACAAGCCTAGGTTGAACAAGTAGAAAACGACTTGTCTTTGTAGAGTTTTAATGAATCCAGCTACACTACATTAAAGATTGTTCCAACAACCAAATTAATTGCATGTGTCATTAGAAGTTTACTTGTACCCGGGAAAAAAAACACACATTACACATCCTATATCTATGTAACACAGAATATAGTTAAGCACTCTTATTTTTTTAGTCAAGAACATTGTCTATGAAATGAATGATTGGATGTTTGAAGATGTAATAAAAACGGTTATTTGAAAACTGGAAGCCGGTTTTGGTGGCATCATATTGATTGTGGCTACCAAAAAGTTGATACGTTGTTGTACGTCACCTCACTAATGGAGAGATGGCGACTAGAAAAACACATATTTCGATCACTTTCAGAACAAAAGATTCAGGTTTATAGATGTTACTCTGTAGACGAAAAGGAAAGAAAAAAAGATAATGAGACCTCACCCACTCTCCTCCTTTCATCGAGAAGAGGGGCTCGTGTTTATTATGTTTTGCTATCTTATTAGTCGTTACCCAACTTCAAATTCTGACTAACAATCAAGCAATTAAGATCGATAAGTGTATATCAACTTTTAACAATTTTCCTAAGCATTGTCATAAACAAACCATTAGAAAAAAGCTGGCATGCTCACCTCATTAAGAGGTGACACCTTTGTTGTTTAAAACATAACAGAATGAAGGGAAATTACTACCATACGTATTCAGCTAATATTAGCCCATGTACATAGCAACAACAATGCTAATAACTCCGCCAATGTGTCCGACAGGGCGGAGCTGCTAACCTATGAACCAGAGGAGAAATGAATGTATATACCTCAGTGGTTAAGTATCTAGACATATATACATCATCCATTTGTTACCATATACGTCACAACACCTGGGCAGCTTAGATTATGATAAATTCATATAACATGAGACTGCTAGATTATATCTTAGTGAAACACTAGATTTGTTATCTCATGTCTGCTTTTCGTGAAAAAATACCAATAGAAGTGGAGGGTTTTTTCAAACAACAAGGGGCTGGGTCAACTATTCAATCAAATGATATTGAGCATGTTTCCCATCTCTTCTCGAGAAACACGTGGGCTATTTCTTTGCAAAATTGTGCTCAATTTCATATGTGGCAATTCCGCCAAGATCTCTTCGTTAGTTGGGGGAAGAATCTGCCCGAATCGGATTTTTTGATCCATAAAAAGGGTATTCGGTTCATTGAAAACTACGAATACTGTACGATTCAATCAATTTCGTCATCTACATAAATTTCAAATTCAATCTTCCCCATTTAATTTGTTGGTGCATATGACAAAGTACCAATCTTTCCCATAAATTCATATAACATGAGACTGCTAGAATAAACGCAATCTTGGTTTTTCTTGGGTTTTTGAAATGACAGAACAAAGTAACTAACCCTGATTAATCACATATTTTGTGTTATGTCCTAAAAATGTTAGTTGTCAAGCTAGTTTTTTTTTTTTTTTTTTTTTTGGTTATTTTTCTAGGTGTGATAACAGTGATGTGAGCCAATGTCAAAACGTTGGAGAAGGTTATATAGTGGTTTGGGTTTATTGTTTTCTTCTTATCTATGGGATGTTGTTGACTTGGTAGCCGGGACCAACAAGTCCATCTTTTGCATTGTAGAGTAGTGCTCTTGTGAATAAGGTATTTGAACAGATGTCATCTAGCTTAAGTAGGGTCGGTACTGAAAATGGTACGAGAATGGGTAAAGCGATCCCGAAGATTGGGCAGTAAGTTTTTTCTCTACTTTTCAGTTCTTGGAGTATTGTTTGTTGTATTATGTGTATTCGTAGGGAGATTATCGAGTTACTGAGTTGATGGAGTGCAACAAGAGGTTTTGGTTCGCATATTTTATGCTGATATGCACGAACCAAATGATACTAAAATTTCCGAGACCACCTATTTCATCGTCTTCTCCAACATAATTATGCAATTTATTCTTTTTGTCTTATACAAAAGCGTGTTATCAAGTGCGCGATTAACTATAATCAAGAACGCAATCTTCTACCACAATACATTATCAGCTCTCCTTAGAATGGCGGCAATAGCTGTTTCAACCCCAAAAAGAAAGAGGATTTTAGCTATAAAAAAAAGGGCACTCACACACACACAAAAAAAAAAGGCATTTTAGGTGTAAGTTGACATGTTTACTAAATCTATTCTTGAAGATTAGGTATCATCCTGTCTGGAGGAGCAAGGCTTGGATTATTGATCAAATGTAGATCCGGCAGGCCTCTGCATGTTTGAAGCATAATAATGATTTTTTGACATATATTTTTGTCTATACATTAACGTTTTGAAAGGTAAATGTATTTTAAACAAAGGAGAAAGGTAATTGAAATTTTAACTACCAAAAACCGATGCTTTTAGTTTAATTATGCAACTGTATTTATGCAAATATGGTAAGTAACATACACTTTTAGTTGCATTTGTAAGAATATAACAGTGGTTTTAATTATTATTTTACACCGATGTTTCGTTTAAAATCCATTTAGACTAGTTATATATTAATCACATATAATATTTGGAAAGAGAATTAGTATCAAATTTATACCTGACAAGAAAATCAAACAATGTGTTCATCTCCTTCTTCACTGCATCGTCTTCTCCAACAAAACTACCCATACAATCCTTTTTGCATTTTATGAAATCACGTTGAGTCGGAGAGGAACTATGATCATGAACGTGCTCTTCTACTACATTATCAGCAGGTGTTATGATGGCGGCAATAATTTTTTCGTTCCTACACTTGGTCAAAAAGAAGAAGGATTTCAGCACTATTTGAAAAAACATAAAAATAAGGCATTTTAGGTAACCCGAGACATTTAGGTGGTGTTTGTTTTTTAAGAGGGTCTGAATCAAATCTGAACTACGCGTGAATCTGAATCGATCGTAAATGTCTGAATCGAACGCGTCAACGAAGAAAAAGCATGTTTGAACGGGAATTTTTTTTTTATTTTGGTTATTTTGTGTCTACAGAAGCATTGAGACGCGTTAAGACACCCTCTCGGTCTTGACAGTCAGACATTTTTCCGTTGACGTCGTTCAGACGTCTGAACGGGAAAAAAAACGGTCTGAACGGCAAAATGTCTGACCCGATCAGACATTTTGCCCGTTCAGACGCTGTTAAGAGGCAACAAAAAAAAAACAAACACAACCTTACTCGACGGTTCTTGAAGATGATCTATAGTCCTCTGCCGAGGAGAAAGTCTTGGATCAGTGATCACTTGTAGATGTCGGCTAGTCCTTCTATACCTAAACATTTGGAAAGGTACACGTGTATTAAAGAAAGGAGAAAGATAATTGAAATTTCAAATAAACAAAAACCAATGGTTTTAGTTTAATTATGCAAGTGTATTTATTGTATGAGTATCTAAGTTAAATATTTAGTCTGGACCTAGTTTTCTTATATCTTGCCAATCAGCAGTCAGATTTACAAGTTCAACTACACTAACATTTTTCAACTCCATTAATTATTATAACAATATTGAAGTTAAAATTAAAATCATGTACTTATAAAGGGATTTAAGTAAGAAGTTAAAATTAAATTATTATAACAGTATCGTGTTGTTTATATGCTACATGATGTTGTTCCATGCACAAGTAGGAGAAATCTTATTGTGTGCAAGGTAGAACACATGTTAATATAATTTAAAAGGATTCTCTTGACTGTAAAGTAAGAGAATAACGTTCTAATATGAAGTATACATTTATGTATGTATGATTGCCCTATTAAGAACATGTGTCAAGATTATAACAAAGACTACTTTATTTTAAATATTTATGTCATTCAATATTTAAGAAACACTTGTAGTTACAATTTATGTTACGTGAGAACGTGAACTAGATTGTAGCCAAGGTAAAATATCCGTGCCGTGAGAGAACGAGCATGGATGATTGTACAGTTTCTTACGTTGAACATTTCATGGAATGACATAATTAAATGAAGTAATCTAATACTACTTTGAATTTAAGTATTCGTTGAATGACTTAAATATATGTAGCAAATATTAACTTGAAATATTAATTGAAACCTGAGGTGGTGTTCATAATTACTTTAATTATAAATGTTATGATTTTGTAAAGTCACAAACATGAAGTCTTTTAAAGACTTAGAATATAAAGTAAGACGTTAACTTGCTATGTTTTAAGACATATGCATGAAGTTAATGAGTTGATCAATGACTTATAACGTATAGTGAGATTATAACTAATATGTCTTTTGACTTGGTCAAAAATATTTGTGTTATAATATATGCAATTGACTTGGTAATTCTATTATACCATTAAGTTTTACTTTGTTGGTAAATAGGTAAGCCAAAAGAGTAGATGGTTATCTAAAATATTGTTAGATTTTCTTACAATATTAATTCTAAAGAAATACCATAGTTTTATGGTATGTTTTGTTAGAAGAATCAAAATCTGTTGGCATTATTTGATTCAAGATAACTATAGTTTCTTTCAAAAGTTATCAAGGTTAGTAGATTGAGTATAGATTGAATATACTCAATAAGACTCCAACCTAGAAGATTAATAAGACACCATTTGTTTATGGAATGTGATGAATCACATAAGTCTTATAAATGATGTTCTGAATTTGTTAAACTACTTATAGAGTGAGTTGTAACAAACTAATGTTAGATCAATGTTTTTTTGTAAGATCCCAAAAGAGAACAATGTATTGTTGCTCTACTTGCTAAACTATTTAAAGGTAATCTTTAAATTTTTAAAGGCAAGTGGGAGTTTTGTTTAGATCTTGAAAGATTGAATTACAAAATACATAATCTTCTAAAATGCACTAGCAAATATCATGATGAGGCTAAACATGAAAATGATAGACCTTAATATGATGGAATTGTCATTCATAGATCCGTAAGGATATCTCAGATATTTAATATGGTGAGGAATATGAGATTAGGATCATGGTAAGCTCAGTAATCATAATGATAAATTTACCAAATATTGAATTGTGGAAAATCAATCATACTATGAATGTAGAGATGATGTCCATAAATATAATCAATTTTAGATACTTGGTTTATCTAAATGAAGATGATTTTCTTCAAAGGATGGAAACCTTAGTGGTTTAAATCTTTGTGTAGAAATCATAAGGACAATATTGTACATGTATTTAATGTATGTCTAGTGATAATAATATCAATCATACTTAAGCAATTAACTATGATTGAATATTCTTTACTAGATACATTAAATAGAAGTATAAAGATTATAATTGTCATACTTAGTTTCATTGATATGAAATTTTGACAATGAATGTCATAACTCTTTGTTGTGGAATTACTTTTGCGAGGACGATGAGTAATACAAAGAAGTTTTATGAATTCAAATAATCTTTGGATATGTACAAATTGCAAGAATCCATGAATGGATACATGCAAGCATCTAAGAGATGTTTCTTATGTTTAATATTAAATCCATGTTTGATTTAATAATTAAAATAAGATAGCTCATAAGTATTCCTAAAAGCTAGTGGGAGTATTATTTTTATTTTAAATCTTATATGTTGTATGGGCAACTACATTCCACTTAAATTAAGTTTTAGTTGGGAATGAACTTCGTTTGTAAGATTTGGAAATAAGATATATAACCTTGAAAAATATGTTTATTATTATAAACATATGCGGTAAATGAATGAGTCAAATAGAACATGATGAATACATATATTTGACAAGATAGATGAGATCTTAAAGTTTAACTTGAAGATTCATCATGAACATCATGTTGTGTATAAAGTTGTTGTGTCATGCTTGATTACAAGATGATTTGACAACATGGAAAGTTGTTAGTGTAATAAATATTTTAAAGAAATATGTTTGGATTTAGAATCACATTCCACAATCTGGAGATGCTCCTAGATTCTATAGATGATTATATGACAATTGTTTCATAATTGTCATTGCCAACAAACTTGAGTTTGGTAGGCACCAACATTACACTAGAAGCTGTCAAAAGTTTACGGATTTTTAAAGAGCATATTGTTGTACACAATGATGCTAGTATAATTGAGATGACACTCAATTCTAGTCACGGTATCCTTGGTGATGACCATGTTGACTAGTTATGCTAATTTAAGAGCATAGTTGCATTATACATTAAAGAATAAAGAATACTTTAAACTTTAAAAGTTTTGAAAGATGATTGTCATATAAAGGTGGTTCAGGTTGTCACGCACTTTATGGAATGATATGACAATATCAAGATATGTGTAAACACATACAAGAAATTCACTTATTGAATTTTTGAAATAAGTATTCTCAAAATTTCTATAGATCAAAGTTAGTTGAAATTATGCCTTGTCGACAAGTATGAGATGCATGACTTGTGGCAAAATTCATTAACTAAGAATTATCATGCATTGATCTATTTAGTATTTTAGATAAAAGGATATTGTAAACATTATTATTGAAATGAAATAAAGTATTTTGTTATGTTTATTATTCATTTATTATGATGTTGTCCTATATTTGCATGTTTAAATCCTTGAATAACTTCAGTTATTCTAAATAGTCCGTTGTCAATCAATAACATGGGAATGATATTGAATTAAGACAAATCTGAGTATTAGTTAGAATATACTTGAAAGTATATTGATGCGTAGCATGACTAATTTCAGATGATATTCAATGAATTGAATATAGGACTTATCCCACCAGCATGATAATACTTTATGGATCTTCGTAATTAAGTATATCATGGATATTTATCCTCGACTTGAGATAAGAAGAGATATGTCATGGATGTAGTGCATTTTGTGAAGCAATCTAACGCTACACGTAACTGGTAGTTATAAGGGTTGTTTTCGGAAGTGTTGCGAAATTTATGAATCCTGCTTGTAGTCAAAATGGGATTTGTTTCCTTCAAATTTATTTTTGAAGTATATACTTATTTTTGGGCCCCTCGTAAGATTGTTAAGATGTTTGTATGGCCATACCCAAGGTCTTCGCTTGAGAAGAATTGGTAATATTACTCAATCATATAAAGCGAGAAACAGAATAGTTAATTAAGAAATGAGTGAGATCCATATTCTTATTAACATGGTATTAGAAACAAAGGATGAATATGATGATGAATCATCAAACTTGGTTTTTCTCCAGAAAACCATACACGAGGTTGTAAAGGGGGCATTGGCGTGTTGCCAGACGCTAACCAATGTCATTTCACATTTTGTAAACATATCCAAGTGGGAGCTATTGGAAATGTATATATTTACAAACATGTGAATGTCCGGATTCGAACTCGTGACCACGGGATTGCACACATTAGCGAATGAGAATTAAAGTTAATAATTAATGTTTATGTTTTCGATTAATTATTGCACATTAAGTCCGGTTAACGATCGTTAAGTATTTAACGGAAAAATGACTAACGACCGTTAAATGAAAAGAGAAAGGACTAGAAATGGAAAACTTGCAAAAGTTATGGGTTTGGATTTGGGCTTGTCTTCATGGCCGGCCATAGGGGCCTTCTAAAGCCTAATTCATAAACTTGTTCCCTAAGTTTACCTACTAGTATATAAAGAGGGTTAGGTTCTAGGGTTTCATACACTTGTGCATTGAATTAACCCTAGATCTCTCCTCTCCTCTCTCTAGTCTATATTTCGGCCGAACACCCCAATAGTAAGGGAGTTTGGTTTCGTTTTGCTTAAACGAGGACTTGTGTTAGATCTAGCAATCGCTTGATTCGTTGGTTAATTCGTGTGTACAAGAACGTGGTTGTAAGACATTATTCTTACACCAATTAGTACTTCTTTGTTTTGCTTTCAAGGGGATCTGACATTCGCAAAAGGTACGTTACGCATACTTTCAGTTAATTAATTTATTTGTTATGATCTTTAGTCTTCCGCTGTGTACTCTTGATGTCTTTATGTTTTATTGTATTTTATATATCATAAACTCAACAGTGGTTTCAGAGCCTTGTATAACAAGTAATTAATTACTGAAACACATAATTAAAATAAACATGAATGTGTTATTATTTGTATGCTTAGATCTAGGGTTTGCAAAACCTAAACCCTAATTTTAGGGGGGGGGGCGTTTTTTATGGGGCCCTAATTAGGGTTTTGTAAACTATTGTTTTAATTGGATTAGAAACCCTAAGATGCATGCAACTTTATGTGTATATGCGTAACTTTGATTTAATTGCATTAATTGTTAAGTGTAATTTTATGTCCATGATAATTATCTGCATGTTTTATCATGGATCTGCTTTTATTGTATGTCTTTCATGTTTAAGTGATATACACTAATTTTTGATAGATCTAAAATTGGGGAAGACCTCAATAATTATTAATTTAATCAATTATGTGCTATGTGGTATGTATTTAATTTTGACTTGCGCAATCGATGAATCGATGCATGTGGTTCACCTTGTACATAGATGAAAACGGGTGAAAGTCTTAATTAAATATATGCATATTGTCAAATCTAGAATTGGTTATTAATAGGATTTATCAAAACCGTTTGCATGTGGCTATTTGATATGCATGACTTTTATTTGTTATGCATTCATTGTTTATTTGTTTATTTTTATAAATACTTGCTTGTTTGTTATGTGTAACAAGGGTATTTTTACAAGAAAAATAAACTGACCTAAACAATGGTGAAACATGTATTTTTAAGACTAGTAATCATAATCGTTTAATTGATTGATGACTTTGGTACAAATGGTCTGAACGGCTCACCCATGAGAATGAACTAATAAAAGGGGTTTAAAGAAGTGCGCACAGTCACACTGAAAGGATGTCTAAGGTTGTGCTTTAGCGCGTACCTGGTCCTCTGCCCCCTGTAAGTTCAAGTGGAGCTACTTAGTAAGCCATTAAATGTGCAAGCTCATCTTAAGGGCGAATTAGTTTTAATTCCATGCGCCACTTCGGTGGTAATTATCCGAAACACTAAGTGTTTACACTTATGCAAAAGTACGGTATAATGGATGATAATTAACACTAAATTCCTTGATTGGTGAACCCAATACCTCAATTAAAGTTTGATGATGAAAAGCTTATACATTAAAACAAGATATAAATGTTTTAATAAAACTATGCTACAAAGATGAATGCATGACATCTTTGTACATATTTGATTTAACATCAAAACTATTACCCTTTAATTTAAGTTATATGCCATCCAACGAAACGGAAACACCTAAGATTACTTTTTATTTGCGTGAGATCGTGACTTAGATCGTAATCAAAGGGTAAAATGTCCGCGTGACGTGAGAACGGGCATGGATGATTTTGCAGTTTTTTAAGTTGGACAACTTAATTGAGTTTTGTAGTGAGAGCTGGCAACTCAAGGCATAAGATGGGATAAAACATGTTTACATGGCGATTGATATTGGCTATATGTAAATCCCATAAATCTAGGAATTGCAATTGAAATTGGCAATTGAGCAATAGCTCTACCATTTTGTATAAGGTTCATTACTAGCAGATCAACTGACGTGATGAAATTATGACAATTTGGATCCTAGTTTTCAATAATAATTAATTGGTTATATGAATATGAACCTTGGGTATTTAATTGTTTATTGAAAAGGTTAATTATCAAAAATACTAAAATTGAATTTTGTAATTCTTTTGAATGTATAAATGCAACATTTAACCGTAAACGTGGTTTAGTCTTTGATTAGTAAATTGATCAATTCTAGCATTCAAACAAATGTTTGATAGAGAATAATTTACTGATAAGACAAACGAAGTCTCTTTTCCATGAGAGAAGCATGAGACTCAATCCTATTCCTTTTCATGATTGAGAAAGATATAATAGGAACATTTGAATTGTCTAAATTCTAATGTAACTCTTAGCAATGAATTGCACATCTTATTTTTCATAAAGATTTCATTACCCTCATTTGGTGAATGAATCCTTTGTAACAACATGAATGTTGGTTAACTGGAAAACATGTATATGAGTTACTACATTAGAAGCTAGACTAATTACCGCAAAAATTGGTAAAAGGCAAACTAGCATATTTTTATCTAGTTGTTTTGCTTTAGCCTTTAAAGGTACTACATACCAGTATGGGGATGGTAGGCTTGTTGAGGAAGAAATTGCATACCCAATTTTTCGAGTTAATAACATTGATGGATAACCTATCATTCATATAGTAGAATACACCTTTTAGTACCTTAGTAATGATTACGTATGGTTCTTCAAAGGTGTAGGAAAGTAAAAAGCAAGCAAGTTGTTTTCACTGGTTATGCAACACTTACAATGTTGTCAGATTCAGTGGGAGCATTTGTGTTGCATTACTGAATAAGAAGTTGTTTTAATGATTTCTAATTCAGTGGGAGCTACAAGCCTTATTTCCTGTGTAGTAACCCAGATTATCTTCAAAGATAATTACTTTCCAATTGTAGACACTTATGTTTTTAAGGATAGTCGTGTACGTTTCCTTACTAAACAATATAGTTCTACATCTACTTGTTATATCTATGACACAAATCATATTAATCAAATAAACGAACGTGTATCGTGTTGTTTATATGCTATATGATGTTGTTCCATGCACAAGTGGGAGAAATCTTATTGTGTGCAAGGTACAACACATATTAATATAATTTAAAAGGATTCTCTTGACTGTAAAGTAAGAGAATAACGTTCTAATATGAAGTATACATTTATATATGTATGATTGCCCTATTAAGAACATGTGTCAAGATGATAACAAAGACTACTTTATTTTAAATATTTATGTCATTCAATATTTAAGAAACACTTGTAGTTACAATTTATGTTACGTGAGAACGTGAACTAGATTGTAGCCCAAGGTAAAATATCCACGTGCCGTGAGAACGAGCATGGATGATTTTGCAGTTTCTTACGTTGAACATTTCATGGAATGACATAATTAAATGAAGTAATCTAATACTACTTTGAATTTAAGTATTCGTTGAATGACTTAAATATATGTAGTAAATATTAACTTGAAATATTAATTGAAACCCGAGGTGGTGTTCATAATTACTTTAATTATAAATGTTTATGATTTTGTAAAGTCACAAACATGAAGTCTTTTAAAGACTTAGAATATAAAGTAAGACGTTAACTTGCTATGTTTTAAGACATATGCATGAAGTCAATGAGTTGATCAATGACTTATAACGTATAGTGGGATTATAACTAATATGTCTTTTGACTTGGTCAAAAATATTTGTGTTATAATACATGCAATTGACTTGGTAATTCTATTGTACCATTAAGTTTTACTTTGTTGGTAAATAGGTAAGCCAAAAGAGTAGATGGTTATCTAAAATATTGTTAGATTTTCTTACAATATTAATTCTAAGGAAATACCATAGTTTTATGGTATGTTCTGTTAGAAGAATCAAAATCTGTTGGCATTATTTGATTCAAGATAACTATAGTTTCTTTCAAAAGTTATCAAGGTTAGTAGATTGAGTATAGATTGAATATACTCAATAAGACTCCAACCTAGAAGATTAATAAGACACCATTTGTTTATGGAATGTGATGAATCACATTAAGTCTTATAAATGAAGTTCTGAATTTGTTAAACTACTTATAGAGTGAGTTGTAACAAACTAATGTTAGGAACTGTCAATGTTTTTTTGTAATATCCCAAAAGAGAACAATGTATTGTTGCTCTACTTGCTAAACTATTTAAAGGTAATCTTTAAATTTTTAAAGGCAAGTGGGAGTTTTGTTTAGATCTTGAAAGATTGAATTACAAAATACATAATCTTCTAAAATGCACTAGCAAATATCATGATGAGGCTAAACATGAAAATGATAGACCTTAATATGATGGAATTGTCATTCATAGATCCGTAAGGATATCTCAGATATTTAATATGGTGAGGAATATGAGTTACAGGATCATGGTAAGCCTGTTAATCATAATGATAAATTTACCAAATATTGAATTGTGGAAAATCAATCATACTATGAATGTAGAGATGATGTCCATAAATATAATCAATTTTAGATACTTGGTTTATCTAAATGAAGATGATTTTCTTCAAAGGATGGAAACCCTAGTGGTTTAAATCTTTGTGTAGAAATCATAAGGACAATATTGTACATGTATTTAATGTATGTCTAGTGATAATAATATCAATCATACTTAAGCAATTAACTATGATTGAATATTCTTTACTAGATACATTAAATAGAAGTATAAAGATTATAATTGTCATACTTAGTTTCATTGATATGAAATTTTGACAATGAATGTCATAACTCTTTGTTGTGGAATTACTTTTGCGAGGACGATGAGTAATACAAAGAAGTTTTATGAATTCAAATAATCCTTGGATATGTACAAACTGCAAGAATCCATGAATGGATATATGCAAGCATCTAAGAGATGTTTCTTATGTTTAATATTAAATCCATGTTTGATTTAATAATTAAAATAAGATAGCTCATAAGTATTCCTAAAAGCTAGTGGGAGTATTATTTTTATTTTAAATCTTATATGTTGTATGGGCAACTACATTCCACTTAAATTAAGTTTTAGTTGGGAATGAACTTCGTTTGTAAGATTTGGAAATAAGATATATAACCTTGAAAAATATGTTTATTATTATAAACATATGCGGTAAATAAATGAGTCAAATAGAACATGATGAATACATATATTTGACAAGATAGATGAGATCTTAAAGTTTAACTTGAAGATTCATCATGAACATCATGTTGTGTATAAAGTTGTTGTGTCATGCTTGATTACAAGATGATTTGACAACATTGAAAGTTGTTAGTGTAATAAATATTTTAAAGAAATATGTTTGGATTTAGAATCACATTCCACAATCTGGAGATGCTCCTAGATTCTATGGATGATTATATGACAATTGTTTCATAATTGTCATTGCCAACAAACTTGAGTTTTGGTAGGCACCAACATTACACTAGAACTGTTCAAAAGTTTACGGATATTTAAAGAGCATATTGTTGTACACAATGATGCTAGTATAATTGAGATGACACTCAATTCTAGTCACGGTATCCTTGGTGATGACCATGTTGACTAGTTATGCTAATTTAAGAGCATAGTTGCATTATACATTAAAGAATAAAGAATACTTTAAACTTTAAAAGTTTTGAAAGATGATTGTCATATAAAGGTGGTTCAGGTTGTCACGCACCTTATGGAATGATATGACAATATCAAGATATGTGTAAACACATACAAGAAATTCACTTATTGAATTTTTGAAATAAGTATTCTCAAAATTTCTATAAATCAAAGTTAGTTGAAATTATGCCTTGTCAACAAGTATGAGATGCATGACTTGTGGCAAAATTCATTAACTAAGAATTATCATGCATTGATCTATTTAGTATTTAGATAAAGGATATTGTAAACATTATTATTGAAATGAAATAAAGTATTTTGTTATGTTTATTATTCATTTATTATGATGTTGTCCTATATTTGCATGTTTAAATCCTTGAATAACTTAAGTTATTCTAAATAGTCCGTTGTCAATCAATAACATGGGAATGATATTGAATTAAGACAAATCTGAGTATTAGTTAGAATATACTTGAAAGTATATTGATGCGTAGCATGATTAATTTCAGATGATATTCAATGAATTGAATATAGGACTTATCCCACCCACATGATAATACTTTATGGATCTTAGTCATTAAGTATATCATGGATATTTATCCTCTGACTTGAGATACAAGAGATATGTCATGGATGTAGTGCATTTTTGTGAAGCAATCTAACGCTACATGTAACTGGTAGTTATAAGGGTTGTTTTCAGAAGTGTTGCGAAATTTATGAATCCTGCTTGTAGTCAAAATGGGATTTGTTTCCTTCAAATTTATTTTGAAGTATAATATTGCTGGCCCCTCGTAAGATTGTTAAGATGTTTGTATGGCCATACCCAAGGTCTTCTGTTCAGAAGAATTGGTAATCTTAATGAATCATATAAAGCGAGAAACAGAATAGTTAATTAAGAAATGAGTGAGATCCATATTCTTATTAACATGGTATTAGAAACAAAAGGATGAATATGATGATGAATCATCAAACTTGGTTTTTCTCCAAAAAACCATACACGAGTTGTACCGGGGGCATTGGCGTGTTGCTAGACGCTAACCAATGTCATTTCACATTTTGTAAACATATCCAAGTGGGAGCTGTTGGAAATGTATATATTTACAAACATGTGAATGTCCGGATTCGAACTCGTGACCACGGGATTGCACACATTAGCGAATGAGAATTAAAGTTAATAATTAATGTTTATGTTTACGATTAATTATTGCACATTAAGTCCCGTTAACGATCGTTAAGTATTTAACGGAAAAATGACTAACGACCGTTAAATGAAAAGAGAAAGGACTAGAAATGGAAAACTTGCAAAAGTTATGGGTTTGGATTTGGGCTTGTCTTCATGGCCGGCCATAGGGGCCTTCTAAAGCCTAATTCATAAACTTGTTCCCTAAGTTTACCTACTAGTATATAAAGAGGGTTAGGTTCTAGGGTTTAATACACTTGTGCATTGAATTAACCCTAGATCTCTCCTCTCCTCTCTCTAGTCTATATTTCGGCCGAACACCCCAATAGTAAGGGAGTTTGGTTTCGTTTTGCTTAAACGAGGACTTGTGTTAGATCTAGCAATCGCTTGATTCGTTGGTTAATTCGTGTGTACAAGAACGTGGTTGTAAGACATTATTCTTACACCAATTAGTACTTCTTTGTTTTGCTCAAGGGATCTGACATTCGAAAGAGGTACGTTACGCATACTTTCAGTTAATTAATTTATTTGTTATGATCTTTAGTCTTCCGCTGTGTACTCTTGATGTCTTTATGTTTTATTGTATTTTATATATCATAAACTCAACAAAGTATTTTTGTTCGAATTGATTAATGGGAACCAAATAGGAGTATATATAATACTGGTCCTTTTGCAAGCCAGGTCATCGATGGTGTGATATCAGACCTATCAACCGAATGAGCGGTGTAGATCAATGATATTTGGTTTTGTTTGTAAGGTGAGATTCAATCCACGTCATCGATCCGTGTGACTATGGATTTCAACCAAAATTTCACAAAAAAGAACAAAAGAAAGAAAGAAGTCTAAGAAGAGTTGGATGGACTTCATTTATTTTGGTTGGTGGTTGAAGTAATTGTGGTGCAAATGATGAAGCTGATTGTGAATATACCCTAGCATAAATTATAGGACACAAATTATTAATGCAAATTAAATTTATAGGCCCAATTTGAAAACAATAAAACAATAACTTATGCTTCTAGATGGATGATATAATGTGCTATGGTTTTATGTATAAAAATTTCTACTCTCAACTATGCAAGTTTTGGGAACCAAATAGGAGTATATACGATACCGATTGGTGGTATTCACATCTGCGGTCCTTTTCCAAGCCACCTCATCGATCAGTGTGATCAAATCTATCAACCGAATGAACGGTGTAGATCATCAATGATATTTGGTTTTAATTTGTTGTGTAAGTTGAGATTGGCATCCACGTCCTCGAACCATGTGACATGGATTTCAACCAAAAGTTGCAAAAAAATGCAACATCTAATCAACAAAAACATGTATCTAGCGATTATTAGCAACGGATTAATTTAACATATACTAAGAAAAAGCGTTCTTAGCAAGTACTAGTACATATTTTTCTTGCATCTATAATTTCAACAATGAATTCGTTGAAAATATTATACCTACCAAAGAGATGATTAGTTCTTTTTAGTAAATGTCACTTCAATGTACATACCAAACCCTTTGACATAGACTATTACATTCACTCTTAAATTCATCTTTCAATATATATTCTTAAAAAATTTATACACATGCCGAAAGTGAAGGTAGGTAATGGCTTTTTTTTTTCTTTAATATAACGACAGAATCATTTGAAAAAAAAAAAAAAAAAAGACGGGAAAAAGAAAATTATTAGTAAGACACAAAAAGCTAAAGAGTACAAATACAAATTCATAAATAAATAAAGCTCACATCTATATTCCTTTTAAGGCTTTAGATACGGGGACTAAAAAAAGATGAAAAACCTATTGTCAATTTTAAAAACCAAAACAATAGAAAAATACCCATCCATGGAGGCAAGCAGCTTGTTTTCACTTTGTAGTGTTTTTTATGCAAATCATACAAGTCTCATGGAAAAGATATAAGAAATTACAAATCTAGCTAATATATACTTGTCGTTATAATAATAATAATAATAATAATAATAGTAAGGATGCGGTGACCTTACTGAAGCGAATCCGACAGTTCTCGATGACCCAAGACATTGGAGCACGTGTTGCTTCTCATATCTTTAGTAGGATTAGCTTTTCTATAGCTAGAGGAGTGGGAGCCCAGTTAATATCTCGGCTTCCCACTAACTGCTTGTAAATCCTTTGAGTTTAAGCGATGTTTAAAAAAATATATATATATATATATATATATATATATATATATATATATATATATATATATATATATATATATATATATATATATATATATATGTTTGGGTTATTATTTAAAAGTTTCTTACAATGAAAAGAATGAGAAGGCATGTGGAGGTGACATGTGTCACCTTTGCCACATCATCATGCCACATCATCATACCCCACCCCCACCCCCCCCCCCCCAGCCCCCACCCCCGAAAAAAAAATTTCCCGCCAAAAAAAAAAATTTTTTTTTTGGCAAAATTTTTTTTTCCCGCCAAATTTTTTTACTGCATCATAGTTATAAAGTTACTGCATCACAAATCATAATTTTAGTGCATTAAGGTTATAAATTACTGCATCACAGTTATAAAGTTACTGATCACAGTTATAAAGTTAATGCATCACAGTTATAAAGTTACTGCATCACAATCATGATTTTAGTGCATTAATGTTATAACATTGATTTTAGTGCATCATAGTTGATGCACTTAACTATTAACTATGATGCAGTAACTTATAATAAAGATGCACCAAGACTTATTAGTGCATTAAGGTTATAAGTTACTGCGTCACAATTATGATTTTAGTGCATTAAGGTTATAAATTACTGCATCACAGTTATAAAGTTATTGCATCACAATCATGATTTTAGTGCATTTAAGGTTATAACCTTGATTTTAGTGCATCATAGTTGATGCACTGAACTATTAACTTATAATAATGATGCACCAAAACTTATTAGTGCATTAAGGTTATAAGTTACTGCATCACGGTTATAAATTTACTGCATCATAAGCATGATTTTAGTGCATTAAGGTTATAAATTACTGCATCACAATTATAATTGTGATGCAGTATTTTTATAACTGTGATGCAGTAATAAATTTTGGCGGAATTTTTTTTTTTTTTTTTGGTGGAAAAAAATTTTTTTTGCGGGGGGGGGGGGGGGGGGGGGGGTGACACATGTCACATGACATGGCATGGTGATGTGGCAAAGGTGACACATGTCACCTCCACATGCCTTCTTATTCTTTTCATTATAACCCTATATATATATATATATATATATATATATATATATATATATATATATATATATATATATATATATATATATACTTTGGACAACAAGAGCCTTTTATACTTTTATAGTTGTGTAGTATAAATATCCTATAAATAAATTATATAGTGTTTGGTCTATTGAATTAACACCTTATGAAAATACAGATTTCACACAAAACTTGATAAGAACTTACCGAGATTTAAAAGGTAGAATATTTTGAGTGTTTCAAAAAAAAAAATATGCGTAAGATATATACTCCATCTTATGCATACGAAATCTTGATAACGAGGTGTTGGTAATTACTCTTCGGGGCTTTTACATATATATCTTCCTGAAAATGCAAAATTGCATATATATTCAAGGCATGCATAAAAATCATTGTACAATGTGCATAAAAAACTTGTAAAAAAGATATATATGTAATTATTCACTTTGCGAGAGATATATATGCATTTTTGCCATACTCGGTCTCTAGAGTGTTTGGATATCCAATCCTCATAACAATGAATCAAATTAATAGACAATTTGTAACCATCAATTGACTATTACGTTCTAAATGTTATATGATTTTTTTATGAGTATTTGACATTGGTACTAACTACTAAGTATGCTGTATCTTTTATTTTTTATATAATAAAAAAATTATATCATTTCGGAGTGATTTTGTCAATTCATTTTTATGAAAAAAATAATTGGGCCAAAAGGAGAGCTTGATTTCGCCACGTAAGCAAAATTGTGTGATGTGACTGGTTAATAAAAGTCAAAATTAAATTAATTTTTGTCAAACTTTAATAAACTTGCTGGAAAAATTTGGTTGATAAAAAAAACACATAAAAATATAGGTGTCAAATTTGTGAAAACAAAAACTTAAAAAATAAGTTGGTAATTAATAAAACCTTAATGGTTAAATTTTTAAAAATTATATAGAGTTAAGTGTAATATTATAAGGCTTCATGTTTTTTAATAACTTTGGATTCTAAACAAATACATCCTTATTCTTTAAATCATTTATACTCTATATCTTAAAAAATACAACGTATATGTTGTTTTAAAATTACAGCATATAAATTTGTATAAGATTATAAGTATCAATTTTTTAGGGCAAATGATAAAAAAAACGTATCATACTTGCATCATTTGCTCTTGTGGGTAGCGAACAAATTTTTTTGCTTTTGTGAGTACTATACTTCCAAATTCATCCTCTTTAGGGTATTATGTGACATTTTTGCCCTTCGGTAAAAAAATTTCTATTAGCTAAGAGGGGCAAAAATGTCCGGAAATTTTGCAAAATACCCTAAAAGGATGAAGTTGAAAGTATAATACCCACAAAAGCTAAAAAAATTGTTCGCTACCCACAAGAGCAAATGGTGTCAAGTATAATACTTTTTTTTTTTTATCATTTGCCCATTTTTTTTACTATATACGTTCAATAAGGAACCATTTATTTCATTTTTAAAAGTTCAATCTATGTGGATACGAGTTTACATTTTAAATACGGCTAAATTAATGAAAACGGGAATATAGTTACCAAATTGTAAGCACGAGTTACTTTAATATAAAAATAAGAGTAAATTACACCGTTCGTCCCTGTGGTTTGCTCCAAATCACACCGGTAGTCCCTGTTCTTTTTTTTTGCTTTTTTGCTCCCTGTGGTTTACATATTGCACGCTGTTAGTCCTTATCGCTAACTGCCGTTATCTTTTTCGTTATCTCAATGGCACCGTTAGTCCTAACCAAGCGATCACTTGCAGCGTTAGTCCTTTATACTAACGACCGTTAATAACTCCAAAATTTTATTAAAAAAAATCTTTTCTACGCGGTTTTTATCGTTTTCGCCCGTTTTCATGCGTTTTTGTCCGTTTATATACGTTTTCGTCTAATTTTTCTACGTTTTCTTACGTTTTGGGTGTCCGTTTTATACGTTTTCCTTACTTTTTTTACGCTTTTGTCCGTTTTTCTTAAGTTTTTATACGTTTTCCTTCGTTGTTTTATGCTTTTGTCCGTTTTTCTTACGTTTTTGTCCCTTTTTATACGTTTTCCTTCGTTTTTTTACGCTTTTGTCCGTTTTTCTTACGTTTTTGTCCGTTTTTATACGGTGTAATTTTAAAAAAAAATGACGTTGTTTTTAATCTGATTTTTTTTCCGATTTAAAAAAAATACGTTTTTTTTTTTTTTTAAATACGTCATTTTTTTTTTCCGATTTAAAAAAAAATACGTCATTTTTTTAAAAAAAAATACGTTTTTTTTTTCCGATTTAAAAAAAATACTTTTTTTTAAAAAAAAAAATACGTCATTTTTTAAAAAAAAATACGTTTTTTTTTCCCGATTTAAAAAAATACGTCATTTTTTTTTCCGATTTAAAAAAAAATACGTCATTTTTTTTAAAAAAATACGTTTTTTTTTTCCGATTTAAAAAAAATACGTTTTTTTTATAAAAAAAATACGTCATTTTTTTAAAAAAAATACGTCATTTTTTTTTCCGATTTAAAAAAAAATACGTCATTTTTTTAAAAAAAATACGTTTTTTTTTTCCGATTTAAAAAAAATACGTTTTTTTTTTAAAAAAAAATACGTCATTTTTTTTTCCGATTTAAAAAAAAATACGTCATTTTTTTAAATTACACCGTATATAAACGGACAAAAACGTAAGAAAAACGGACAAAAGCGTAAAAAAACGAAAGAAAACGTTTAAAAACGGACAAAAACGTAAGAAAAACGGACAAAAGCGTAAAAAACTAAGGAAAACGTTTAAAAACGGACAAAAACGTAAGAAAAACATAGAAAAAGTAGACGAAAACGTATATAAACGGACAAAAACGCATGAAAACGTAAGAAAACGGGCGAAAACGATTAAAACCGCGTAGAAAAGATTTTTTTTAATAAAATTTTGGAGTTATTAACGGTCGTTAGTATAAAGGACTAACGCTGCAAGTGATCGCTTGGTTAGGACTAATGGTGCCAATGAGATAACGAAAAAGATAACGGCAGTTAGCGATAAGGACTAACAGCGTGCATTATGTAAACCACAGGGAGCAAAAAAGCAAAAAAAAAAGAACAGGGACTACCGGTGTGATTTGGAGCAAACCACAAGGACGAACGGCGTAATTTACTCTAAAAATAAATATACGCGGTTGTACTTATAACAATGACTCATGTAATTCTTATTTATTTATATAAGGATATCTAGAAAAACATTTTTAAAAACTTTAAGAAGTATAATTTAACTTTACCAACGCTCATTATGTGCTATTAAACCCACCACCACATGTCAAGGTGGTGGTAGATATTGATCAGGCCCGGATATCACCAGGTGCAGTCAGCCCAATGCACAGGGCCCAAACTTTTAAAGGGGCCCCAAATCTTGTGTAAAGCCCACAACATAGAGAAGTAACATGAAACTTTGCATTGTACAAGGCCTAAAAAGTATTATTCCAGATTACATAAAAGGGAAAAAGCATCAAGTCTCATATTGCTAGCTATATGGGATGTGTTTATCAGACTTATTTCTTGTACTGTCACGAATGAAAAAAGAATTTCAAATTCTATCGTAAAACTCTCAATGGTAAATACACACACAAGCGTACACCCAAATGTTTATACCATGGTTTTGTTTTGATTTTGTCAAGCGAAAAATCACATTCATAATTGAGAAACATTATTATATGAATTCGTTAAAATTTTCGTTTTAAGATGGCCTTTTTTATAATCATGGCACAGGGCCCCCGAAAACCATGGGACGGCCCTGATATTGATGGCACATCTTAGAAGTGGTTCGAGCCCCTATTACAATAAGTGTTAATTCACAAATCATATCAAATATTCATTTCTACATACAAAATGATTATAAAACTTAAGCCAAATCTTAGTTACTCTTTCTTTCACAAACTCGTCTCTCTTTCTATGAACTTTTTGGGGTGTTTGTATAGGCTTCTTGCAAGGTTTATTAATTTATTGAAAACTTAATACGCTCGTAAACTGATTTTTTTTTATTTATAACATAAACGCTTGAACCTATCGATTTTAAAATCTCAAGTATAAACCCATAAAAAGCTAAGTTTATAAACTTATCAAATTCTCAATAAGTGGTCTCCTGAGACTAGCCTTCTGAAGGAAGATTTGTCTTGTGTTCTGGTTTGGGTAAAGTTCCATGACGTCCTAATTGCTGCATATTCTTCCGTTGGTTTGAGTTTTATTGCTTCAAAAATTGGTAATTCTATGCTCCTTGATTCGTATACTAATGAGATGTGTTTGGAATCACGAGGTAGAAGTAGTTATGCTAGAGCCTTGATTGAAATCAATCCAACTAATGAATTTCGTGATACTTTGGTTGTCGCTATCCCTAATCTTAAAGGAACTGGATATACGAAACACACCATTCGTGTTGAATATGAATGGGATCTTCCTCGATGTAGTAAATGCTTCTTTTATGGTCATTTTCCCTAAGCTCCTCCTAAATGTGTTCCTAACTCTTTAGGAGCTAAGAAAGGAGCATCAAACGATGGGTACACTACTATCATGCGAAAGGGTCCCAGTTATAAGCGGGTGTTTGGAGTTGCTAAGACCAAGAATATAGAATATCGGTCGGTTGCTCCTAAGAGTACTACTACTAAGGAGGCATCTACGTTCAAACAACCAAGAAAGGTTGCTAAAGTGACTAACACGGCTAATGCTTTTGACGCCATTGGTGATTTGGATGAGCATCATGTTGTTAGTAAACAGGAAAGTGTTACCATTGATGCATTTGACAGTCCGAGTAATACACCTCTTGTTGAAAAGATTAATAAGATTGAAAGTCAAATAATTGAAGGGAAGCATGTGCTTGTGGGTGACGATGGGAAGCCACTTCCTATGAAAAAGGAGGATACTCCGGGTCACATGGGTAACTATGAAGATATCCATAGGTCATCCAATGTTACTCCTTGTGTTATTTGTAACCGTACACCTGTTATGGTTAATGGGAGGAAAACGTAGGTAATCCGTTTTCTAAGGTTGGGAATTTTGTTACATCAGATAGTGATAGTGATGATGAAGTCGAAGATGTTTATGATGAGACCTCTCGTTTCATGGCGAGTGGAGGTGCATATGATGCTAGTTTACATGAGGATGAAAATTTTGATCTATACGACACTTACGACCCCCAAGGTTAACTCGAGAACAACGTGCGTTTCGTGACTCGATTGATATAAATCTTCGTGTTCAGTAGAAACATTAACTAGGTTAATGAGATAATGGTGGATTTTGGGACCTAAACCAAGATCTTGGCAGGGTGTTAGGGTCCACCCCCTTTCATGTGTAATAGCACTTTAACTAGGTTAATGAGATCATGTTGTTTCATCTGCTTGTGATACAAAAGATTTGATCATGTTTGCTTACGACTTTTTGAACAGTGTGTCTAGGTTTGAGGGTTGGTGAAAACATGAGAATAGTGTTAGTGTGTCTAGTTAAAGTGCTATTATTTCCGACATCATTTCATTCTCCTTTTTACAATGATCTTCCCAAAACCTCACCAACAATTCTCTCTTATATATTATCAAACAACAAAAATGAAGTTAGCGGCGGTGACACGTGGCTTCTCTGATGGTTTACGGCGAGGATGTACACGGTTTCTTGGTCCAGTAGATACAGGAAAGTGTACAGCCCATTTCTTGTTACGGTTTTTTATGGTTACCTGATGATGAGAGTTGAATCTTGAAGGGTAGAAAGGTGGTGCAAAATGGTTTAGCCCTGCTTTGAGAGTTCATAACTGTGTGTGTGTTTTTAGTGTGTGTTTTTTGGTGAGAAACTCCATGTGTGTGTGTGAGAGAGAGAGAGGTCAGAGATTATAAGAATATAAATGAAAGGGTTTGTAATGATAGTGATGGCGAGTGAAGTGGAGTTAATGAGGCACTCTCACAAACCCTTTCATATCTCTCGCCACCATTATATATCTATCATTACAAACCCTTTCATCTCTCTTCTTATCATCTCTGACCTCTCTCTCTCACACACACACATGGAGTTTCTCACCAAAAAACACACACTAAAAACACACACACACACAGTTAAACACTCTCAAAGCAAGCTAAACCCTTTTGCACCACCTTTCTACCCTTCAAGATTCAACCCTCATCATCAGGTAACCATAAAAAACCGTAACAAGAAATGGGCTGTACACTTTCCTGTATCTTGTGGACCAAGAAACCGTGTACCTCCTCGCCGTAAACCATCAGAGAAGCCATGTGTCGCCACCACTAACTTCATTTTTTTTGTTTGATAATATATAAGAGAGAATTGTTGGTGAGTTTTTGGGAAGATCATTGTAAAAAGGAGAATGAAATGATGTCGGGAAATGGTGTAATAGCACTTTAACTAGACACACTAACACCATTCTCATGTTTTCACCAACCCTCAACCCTAGACACACTGTTCAAAAAGTCGTAAGCAAACATGATCAAATCTTTTGTATTACAAGCAGATGAAACAACATGATCTCATTAACCTAGTTAAAGTGCTATTGCACATGAAAGGGGGTGGACCCCAACACCTTTCCAAGATCTTGGTTTAGGTCCCAAAATCCACCATCCTACTCTCCTACCCTAATTGTTAAAATGACCAATTCAACCCTAATGGTTTAAAGGGTCTTTCTGATACCCGATGCTTGGATAGTTCTCTTTACCTAAAACCCTAAACTATTTAAAATACGGAACGACATATCTTACCTTTTGGTCTCGGCTGTGGTCGCGGCTTGGCCTCGGCTGTGGTCACGGCTTGGCCTCGGCTGTGGTCGCGGCTTGGCATCGACTTGGCACCCGTGACACCCTATATTCCTACAAGTATAAAAGCAAAGCACATAATAAGCGGTTACAGATACATTAAATTGATTTCTATCTTTATAACGCATATATTCCTACAACTAATCAATTTCTACTTTCTAGTGTCTTAAGTATACTAAGAAAACAATCTCCTTATCTAGTTGTTTCAAATGATTATATCATTAGTTAGAGTTTCGTATTTGTATTTTTATTTAATGTCTTGTAATCTTAATAGTTAGTTGAATCTGATTAATATACTTTTCAGTATTCCATTGATTTCTACAACATATACACTCCGCTATACTACTCAAACAGGTAGTCAAAACCAATATCCGCATATACAAACAACAAACTTCTCAATATTCTTATGAGCAGTCAATACATTCATAGAATCTTTATAAAAAAAATAACACCATCTAAACATAAAGGATATGGCAAAGTATATGGCAAATCAGTGGTGGTGGAGGTCCACCCATATCCATAATTTGATTGAGTCGAATAAATCCGATAAAAATTAAGAAAATTACTAAAGTCCTTAACTTTGAAATTAATCCGGAGGTGTTTGGTTAAGCTTATATAACGGGCTTATGAGCTTATATCATAATAAGCAGTAAGCCTCAGAATAAGCCGGAAAATCAGTGGTGTTTGGCTAAGCTTATATAATGGGCTTATATAAGACTAAAATTAGTGGTGTTTGGGTAAGCTTATATAATGGGCTTATATTTTTTTTAAAAGGTTACCATAAAATTAACTTTTGAAAATTAATACACAACACTGAAATTGATTTACTTGAATAAAAAATGTACCAGAATTATTGAGTTTACCAAGTCTAGAAAAGGTTACCATAAAATATGAATAAAAAATTAATACACAACATTGAAATCGATTTACTTGCAACCACTCGAATGGCTGATTATCTTATTATTATTATTTTCACATTATATCACATTATAATTACTTACAAACCACAATACCTAAGTTTTTCAATCAAATCGGTATAACACAAGCTAAATCGAGCTTAATCTAAAAACTAACAAATACCCACAAAAAGCATCAAATCGATATAACACAAACAAAAACCCATGAAGCATTAACCAAATAAGAGATACCCACTTAAGATTACTATATATAACTATAGAGCGAGCACATTTTTGTGCATTAAATGCTAACTTTTGTAAGTTGGCAAAAATAGCCCCTGAGGTTTAGATGTCGTCACAAAGTAAGTCCTTTAGCATTAATTGCTATCTATAGCAATTTGGCACAAATAGTCCCTAAAGTTTAAATGTCGTTGCAAAGTAAGTCCTGTAGAATTAATTGCTATCTATAGCAATTTGGTAAAAATAGTCCCTATCCAAATTCACGTCTACAAAAGCAATCCCGCTGCATCGCGCGGGTTTCCACACTCGTATATAACTATAGAGCGAGCACATGTTTTGCCCATTAAATGCTAACTTTCGTAAGTTGGCAAAAATAGCCCCTGAGGTTTAGGTGTCGTCACAAAGTAAGTCCTTTAGCATTAATTGCTATCTATAGCAATTTGGCACAAATAGTTCCTAAAGTTTAAGTGTCGTTGCAAAGTAAGTCCTGTAGAATTAATTGCTATCTATAGCAATTTGGCAAAAATAGTCCCTATCCAAATTCACGTCTACAAAAGCAATCCCGCTGCATCGCGCGGGTTTCCACACTCGTTATATATATATACTAAAGATTGGGGAAGTTGCTACACTAACATGCCTAGCATTAATTGCTATTTATATCAAATTGGCAAAAATAGTCCCTAATGTTTAGTTATCCTTGCAAACTAAGTCTTTTGTAGCATTAATTGCTATCTATATCAAATTGGCAAAAATAGTCACTAAGGTTTAGTTATCCTTGCAAACTAAGTCCTTTGTAGCATTAATTAGTATATTACTATCTATAGCAATTTGACAAAAATAGTCCCTAAAGTTTAGTTGTCCTTGCAAACTAAGTCCTTTGTAGCATTAATTAGTATGCATAGCCATTTAACGAAAATAATCCCTAAGGTTTAATTGTCTTTGTAAACTAGGTCCTTCGAGGACTAACGAGTAACATAACAGGACCACAACACTTTCGCAGCAACGCGCGAGATCACCCACTCGCTTGTATCTATCATTTTACAAATTTGAGTAGACTTTTTAGGTAAGTAGACAAGTTCCGTGTATAATTAAGACACTAATCCTTGCAGTAGGTGAGTGGTTGCTTCCAGCCATTAAAGAACATTATCTTTATTTATACATTATACAAGTTGATATTAGAATATTGTTTGTTTATTAGTTTGGCCTACATAAAGTCTTGATATAGTATTTATCTACAAAAAATACGGAGTAGTTGTCATATTTGAATATCCAAAGCAAAATGAGATGCATGTTGACAAAAATCACCCCTTTTTGATGCGTACTTCTACCAGAATACTAAGACGATAACCGAATACATGTTGAGTTTGTGACGAAATTACTAGTTACAACTATATAACAAAAACCCATGAAGCATTTAACAATCAGTCAAGAGTATTTATAAAAATTAGTAAAAACTAAAAGATACCCACTTAAGATTACAACTAAAAGATACTCGCGCGGTGATGTAGTGGTGGTGGAGGCGGCGCAGTGATGTAGTGGTGGTGGAGGTGGTGCGGTGATGGAGGTGGTGCTATGAAGATGAAGGAGGTGGAGCAGCTAGCGTGAGTTTGGTGCTTTTTTTTTTATCTCATTTGTGAAAGCAGATCTTGGTTAATAATTGAGGTGATTTTTACGATTAGTTTTCGCCGGGGACATGTCCCCGGCGAAAACTTGGTTTGTCTTCTAGAAAGACTTTTGCCGGGGACATCTCCCCGGTGAAGGTTATGGCAGGATAAAGTAAAAAGATTAGAGGGAAAAATAAAAAAATCGTGAAAAGTTTTCCCGGGGACAAGTCCCCGGCAAAAGGTGTTTTAATCAATTTTCATATTAAAAAAAAATAGTTATTATCATTTTTAATAACTAAAATTAATAACAAATCAATTTAAATTTAACCTAAAAATTTATAATGGTATATATATCATGTTAAATGACCAAGTATAGGTGCTATGGTATACGTATCATGTTAAACGCCCGAATATAGGTGCTATGGTATACGTATCATGTTAAACGGCTGAGTATAGGCACGCCTTGGTATACGTATCTTGTTAAACGGTCGAGTATAGGTGCTATGGTATACATATCATGTTAAACGGCGGAGTATAGTTGCTATGGTATACGTATCATGTTAAATGACCAAGTATAAGTGCTATTGGTACACATATCATGTTAAACGGCCGAGTATAGGTGCTATGATATACGTATCATGTTAAATGACCAAGTATAGGTGCTATGGTATACGTATCATGTTAAATGACCAAGTATAGGTGCTATGGTATACGTATCATATTAAATGACCTAGTATAGGTGCTATTGGTATATGTATCATGTTAAACGGCCGAGTATAGGTGCTATGATATACGTGTCATGTTAAATGACCAAGTATAGGTTGCTGGAGGCCAGACTTGAAATGGCAAAGATTCCTGACGACCACGCTTGTCAGTCGGATGCGTTACTTCGTGAGCTGTTAGGTGACATGGAAAATCTTTGTATGTAGTAGTAGTTGTTGTTGTTGTTCTTGTAGTAGTAGTAGTTGTTGTTGTTATTGTTGATGTTGTTGTTGATGTTGTTGATCAAATTAGTAGTTGTTGTTGTAGTTGTTGTAGTTGTTGTTGTTGATGTTGTTGTTGTTCTTGAGAATTGACCAAGTATATGTGGTATTGTATACGTATCATGTTAAATGACCAAGTATAGGTGCTATGGTATACGTATCTTGTTAAATGACCAAGTATAGGTGCTATGGTATACGTATCATGTTAAATGACCAAGTATAGGTGCTATGTTATACGTATCATGTTAAATGACCTAGTATAGGTGCTATTGGTATACGTATTATGTTAAACAACGGAGTATAGGTGCTATGATATACGTATCATGTTAAATGACCAAGTATAGGTGCTATGGTATACGTATCATGTTAAATGACCAAGTATAGGTGCTATGGTATACGTATCATGTTAAATGACCAAGTATAGGTGCTATGGTATACGTATAATGTTAAATGACCAAGTATAGGTTGTTGGAAGCCAGACTTGAAATGGCAAGGATTCCTGACGACCACGCATGTCAGTCGGATGCATGTTAGGTGACATGGAAAATCTTCATATGTAGTAGTAGTTGTTGTTGTTGTTCTTGTAGTTGTTGTTGATGTTGTTGATGTTGTTGATCAAAGTAGTAGTTGTTCTTGTAGTAGTTGTTGTTGTTGTTGATGTTGTTGTTGTTCTTGTAGTATGTATCTGTCAAGTATTTTTATAAATCAAAGCACATGCTGGATTTGTAAAGCTGACCATGTTCTTAGTTAACAAGATTATGGTTTCCAAACACCCCTTTTCCAATACTAAATTACACATGAATAAAGAAACAACTTGACAACAAAACGAAACAAATCGACAAGCAAACGAAACAACTCAAACGATATAATACACACGACATAGACCATAACAAACATCGCCCATTCAATTTTTTTCCCTGCTACTTCCCGCTCTGCTAGAACCTGCACCATCTTTTCCCTTCCTTTGCTTGACGAACTGTTCAAACAATGCTTCAAGATTTGTTACCCTATTTCCCGCATCATCAAAAGTGTAATCGAACGGGCTTTTTTCAGCTTCATCTTTTTCCTTCCTTTGCTTGACGAACTGCTCAAACATTGCTTCAGCTTCCAGCGTGTTTTCTCCTCCAACACCATTAGCTTCACAGTCCAAATACACCCTGTAGAATGGCTCTTTCCTTAACCATTCCAGAATGCGGTCTCTCATCAACGGGTCTATGTTCTTATAAGAACCATATTCATCATAAATTTCTGACCCATACGTATCAAGAACTCGAGTAAAGAGATATATCGACGATAAAACCAGTGACCACTCTTTTTCCGGCGTGTAATCAGCCATTATATTGTTACGTGTGTTTTGTGAGAATTGACGATTGGGTTATTTATGTTTTTCCAAGCATCGGGGTTTTAGTTATGTATTAATAGTTGTAATAAAGTGTATTTTTGTAAATATTACTTTTGCCGGGGACATGTCTTCGGGGAAAGGTTTGGTGGGAATTTTCCCGCGAACAATTATTGTGCTTTTGTCTTTTGGTCAAATTTTGGTAAATTTGAAATACACTTTCGGCGGGGACAAGTCCCCGGAGAAAGGTTACGTTGAATTTTGACTAGCCGGTCAAAGTTTGGTAAGATTCAAACGTACCGAAAGTGTTTGTTGAATTTTCCATAACAGGTCAGCGTTTTCATGTGCCACGTCAGATTTTATTTTGTCGTTTAGTGACTTTCGCCGGGGACACTGTGTCCCCGGCGAAAGTCTCCTCGCCCGTCCATCCGATTGTTGTAGTGTTAATTCCAATGCAACAATTCAACTCCAAAGTTTCCAAAAGAGGACTTCCGGATAAAATATTTTGGATCATATTTTGGTCTATTTCCGTTACTCTAATATGACACCGGCTTGTTTAAATAAGCACCCACGCAAACTGACACGGATAAAGCTTGAACAGGTGAAAAAAAAGTCAGGTAAAACATGCCTCTGGTAAGTCGTACTAACGTGTAAAACATAACAATGGCAAGTCATACAAAAATCAACCTCTTGAACATTATGACTAATAGCACTATGAATACAATTGCTAACTTCAGTATGGTCGTTGTAAAAGGCATGCAGTTTGAGCTTGTTGACTTGATGGGTCTGACTTGTTAAGATTCTTTTGAGGGATAAATAGAATTGGGGGATGTTACGACTAGTTTCATGTGTAAAGAAAAGATTAGAAAGCTGAGGCCAGAGATGCTGCCATCTTTTGGAAAGAGTACTTGTTCTTATGGCGTATTTTGTGTCACCTAAACGAGACAGGATTTCAACGAGTAGGCAATCTGGTAATAAACTTATTCGATCTTCTATTATTGCCATGATGGTAGAACAAACACAGCTGCTTCCCTCACCAAATCATCCGATTTATTTACTTACCCTATTAGTCGGGGTGAATAAAGTTTCCCCTAGAAGAAAAATACTCGGGTTGGGTTGATTTGTGGTTTTTATTATAGAATGTGGCCCGCAACCCGCCTTGATAATGGACTATATTTCTTTTTAACATAAATGAGCAAAATTAATTAATTATAAAGGGATTATGTATTAAAGGTCGCCTAAATATTAAGCATTTTACGTTTATGTTATCATTTTTTTTAAATTAACTTATAGGCCACCCGACTATGTGTTTGATTTCCTTTATACCAATCTCGTTCAAATTCTTGTCCGATATTTGTACAATTTTAGAATCAAGATAACTTTTACATATCAAAACAATGAAATTAAAATTTTAAAACATAAGATATTAGTTAAATTATCTTAATTCACTTGCAACTAACTAAAGTTACACTTAACTAATAGCTAAAACTGATATTTTATATTTTAATACTCATTTGTGTTTTTTAATATGTAATATTTAGCTTTATTCTCGTTATTTCAAAAATCTTCGAAATAGGATTATCCGAAATTGGTATAAGCTAAGGAAAGCCGATAAATTGGTGGCTTATAAGTTAGTTTTGATAAGTAAATGGCCTAAAAGTAAATGATTTAATAATTGAGTGGCCTCCCAATACATAATCCCAATTAAAAAATTGTTTGAGTTTTCAGGTCTTATTAGGTTGACCTAATAAGATAAACCGTTCACATATGATCCGACCCTATACTAATATCGGGTTTTCGGGTTCAGTTCAAACAAACCCAATAAGTCTTTTCAACCCCATTAAATCCGATCCTATAGACTTTATCGGGTTCGATTCGGTTCAGGTTAACCCCGACTCCATTGAAACCCCTAAGAAATAACATAATTCCATTTCGTTCAATCCGGGTCGGGGAAGGTAATGGAAAATACACACCTGACTTTAAACCTATTTAGTGTCAGGTTAGACAGGTGTGACGTTTACCTCTCATATATATACCTCATAATAGCGAGATTGTGTAATATTGTTGTTATGAAGTAACTGAATTTGTTCTTGTATTATCCCACCCACAAATATGTTACACCCATGTCACCCACAAATGTGTTCTCGGGTTTTTTTTAATAACTTAAAAGTAAATAATCTCCAAAGAAACAAAAAAAATTTATGTTTTCGACTGCCACTTAAAGAGTAAAAGAAATGGATAAAGACAAGCAATTTGATTGATTTTGAAGTAAATTGTTTCCTCTCAAAATTCACCTGCAAATTTTTACTTCCAATTTCTATCTTTTCTTTACTAAATAAAACTCGAGCATTAGTCAACCTTATTACGAAGACGTGTCCAACGTGGGTTTTTCGCAAGGACTCAATCGTATACTTGATTGAGTCTTTTGACTTGTGTGTGACTGGGTGCTTTTTAATTATATGATTTTTGTGATTTAGTCGTTTGACTTGGTCGTATATTGGGTGTTTTTTCAGTTAAGTGGGATGAGTTATTTAAAATGAATCTAGTTGTTGGAAAAAAGTTTGAAAAAGTTTCAGTATGTTCTTTACTTCATTATGACGGTGTCACCTTAAGATTTGTGACGCCGTCGCTCTTTATATTTCTGGTCTTGACGCCGTCAGTTGAAGGCGATCTCCACAAGCTGAGTCGTCGCTTGGAAAATTCTGCAACTTTTGATCTTCGTTATTAACAAGTGACGCCGTCGGGTTGCACTTGTGATGGCGTCGCAAGCCCTTTTCCAGCTTATTTCGCGACTTTGTCATTTTTTTTGTTTTCTCGTCCAATCGAGCCAAAAAGATCATGTTTTACATCGTTTTCTTCCCAAGTACCTAAAATGCAAATAGAAATGATTTAGGGCAATAAATGATCAAATATGTACGAGTTTAAAGGCTAAATGACCCCTTAGAAACGTATAAAATTACACCTCATCAATCCTCCAGCGTTCTTTATTACCCCCTGAACCCCATAAGTCTATAGCTTTCAAGCTTGTATGAGTGACCTGCGAGAGTAATGTCTCCCGTAGAACCGTGTTGGCTTCATTGAAAGGAATGACGTGCGTGACTGTAAGGTCATTCATCGTACGTATCTTCCTCCCAGGTTTCTTTGTGTTGTTTTCAGGTGGTTGGTGAGTCTCCTTTTCAGATATTTGTAAGGTTTTCTTTGTACGATTGAGGTTTTCCACTCGGATAGTTCCTACGTGGTTTTTTCTTGTTTCCGAAGTTGTAGGGGTTGGTCAGCAGCCATGTTTAACCGAGAAACCATTGATTTTTAGGAAAAATATCTTTGGATTTTTGAGTGAGAAATGAATGACAATATGTGAAAATTTTTGAAAAAATTGTGGCTATTTTCTCATGTCCTCACGGATGGCGCCATGTTTACGTATGGTATGTAAACCAGATTATAGATAGGGATGGGAATGGTTTTGTTTTTGATTTCCCGTGTTGAACGGTATGGACCCGATGAGATTGATATAGATCTAGAAGATCGGGTAACACTTAAACAAGAACAATAATGCACTGTTGTGAAGTAGTATTTTCCTAAGTGTGCAAAACGTTATGTGATAGTGTGCTTTTTATAAAGAGGTTTGTAGGGTTTATTTGTGGGATGATCGGCGACTGTTAGGGAGCCAAGTGTCCACCATCCGAAAGCAGACAAGAAGGACAGATGACATTCGTCCTTTTGCTCGTAGTGGTGCTTGTCGTGCGTCCCCACTGTACGATGTCAGATGGTACATCTTAACCGCTAGTGACAGTTGGTAATGGGCTTGATCCGAGCGTGTGATTAATGGGTTTGGGCCATTAATATTGATACGCTATCAAAATACATGTTTGGTTTTGCGTTTGATCAGTTCGTGTTGCGCCGAGTTAGTTTCTTGCAGAAGAAAATCAGTGCAGAAATGTGCAGGTCAGGACCATACGACCATATGGTATATGTGCATAGGGTAGTATGCTCAAAAATATACTTTTGGCAGATTCCGTAAGGAGGACTATACAGATGTATGCAATTTTTGCATACATCCGTATGCTCTCAAAAGGACCATACAGCCATATTACCTTTCCATATTTTTGTCGTTTTGTTTATATTGTATAAAATCAAACGTGGCTCTTAGAGGTCATGTTACCTATCATTAGAAAGATCTTTGCTTCTACTTTCAACTAAAATTACTTTTAGAGTCTGATTATTCATATAAGTATAAAAGTGTACTTGAAGAGTAGCCGAAAGTCAGTTTCAACAAAGTTGTTTAAAAAAATCAGTCCAGAGTCAAGACTCGGGAGTTACAAGTTGGTATTAGAGCGTTAGTTTGAAGGAATTAAGTATCCGCCTTTAGTAGGAGGCTACTTAGACTTAAACCAAACACCGCCGTCTCCACCACCAACCCCGCTACCACCGCCAAAAATCACCCACCCCACCTACCAGCATCGCAAACCACCAATCTCAACCACCATCACCGATCCATTCACCACCACTAACCACGATGACAGTGTTAGTTGGGTATCGTGGTGATGGCGGCAGTAGGCTAGGTTGGTAATAACGACGATATTGGTTAGAGGATGACAGTGGAATGATGATAATGTTAAGTGGCGTTTGAATAAAATGATAATGGGTTGGGTTGGTGGTGGAAAAGGTGGTTGGTGGTGGTATTGGTGGGTGAGGTTAGTGGTGGCGAGAATGGTTGGTGGTCGTAGTGGGAGGGGTTGGTGGTTTACGGCGGTGGTGGATAGGGTTGGTGGTTTACGACAGTGGTGGGTGGGGTGGGTGGTGGAGGGGGTGCTTGGTAGTGATGGTAGTTAGTAGGGTTGGTGGTGGCGGTGGCAGCAGCGGCGGTGGACTTGAAATGTAAAACTTAATGGATGATCGTTAAATATTTAACGAAAATATACAAATTGGAAAAGAAAAAAAAAATTGTGTACCCTTTTATGCAAAGAAAAATGTGTGATATCTTGATTAGAAATGAACCATAAGTTGGGTATTTTTTTGAGTCATTTTCCCTTTTGTTAATGGTTGAATTGTTTATATCAATTATGCAATATGCAATATTTTTAATGGTATTAAAAAATGTAAGTTCTTTTCTTTTGTTTAATTAGAAATCTATATTTCTATACAATTATATAAAATATTTAGGACATTCTATTAATAGAAGGCTTAAAAATTTAGATTCAACAAATTAATTATAATGGAAAGAAGTGTTTTACAAAACTTGTATCTTACACATAATTAAAGTTGAAGAAAGAAAATTAAATGTCTGTTGGTATTTAGAAAAAGAAAAGAAGTGAAAGTAGCGAAAGAGTGATCGTAATAAAAGTAAGAGGGGGCAAATTGTAACTTGAGAGGATATATATATCTATAACCGGCACCCGAACCAACAGACATTAAGCCAAGCCGACAAATCGATTTCTTCTTCCGATTCTTTATGTTTGAGTAAATCGACAACATATATATTTTTGGAATCAATCAGTCAATTTAAATAGGTAAGGAGGAATATAAACCAGAAGACGAACAAGTTGTTATGGGCTTGGATGTTGATGAAGAAGATCAAGATATTAAGGATCTCATCTTTCAGCTTGAAAAACGAGACGATGACGACATGCAAGAAGACCAAGATGATGATGACGATGACGATCATGACGAGCTACCTAAGTCTACTTGTTGGTATAATCGAGATACGTGTAAAGTTGTTAATACGTGTAAAGTTGTTAATGGGGTCGAGGTTGTAACAAATAAACGTAAAAGAGGAGAAAGAGATGATCTTGATCTTTGCTCCATCTGTCTCAAGCCTTGGACTATGGATAAACTACATCAATTGAGGTATCTCTATTTACTAATATGCCATTCTACCTTACCATAACAGATTATAGTTTCTTTTTTTATCACAATCACCCAATTTAGGCTGCTTCTTGTTAGATTTACACTAATCACTAGTACTGTATCTTTTTTATTTTGTGCGATTACTACTACAGCTGTCTTCCTTGTGGGCACGTATTTGGGATTCATGTATAAAGGAATGGATGGAAGGCCGGTCGTCTCACAAGGTATGTAGGACACCCACAATCCCATTCAATATTACCAAAACTTTAATTCTCCTCTTACTCTTGTCTTAAATAATTGCTGGTAGTGCCCTCAATGCTACGAGTTATTCTCGTTCAAGAGTGTTAGGCTTCTTTATGCAACTCACCTTTGCATTCCAGCTGATCAAAAGGTAATCAATCTATTTTTTATTTTTTTTAACTCGCCTTCCAGGTTGTTAAGTAAACTGTTTATAAATATTTCATGCAGGAATCCATTAGACGCTTTCCATACAACAAACAAGGATTTACTGCATTTAAGCAATATCAACGGGAATTGCTCACAAATGCATTTAACAATAGGTCTCATGCTTTGAAACAACGGGATCATGTTTTGGACCGCCAGAATGATATTATGAAACGGCGAACTGAATTATTGAACCGGATGGCTAATACACAAAAACGGGCTGAGGCATTGGCCTGTCTTGCTGGTGCAGAAAAACAGGAGGCATTGCGATGTCGTGCTGATGCATTGGGCCAGCGGGCTGATGAATATCTACGGAAGGCTAATGCATTTGGGCAGCAGGCAAAAGCATTGCGACAACGAGCTAAAGAATCGCGTCAACGAGTTGGTGCATACATGGCAAGTATGCAGTTTTTTAAACAAACCTGCAAGGAGTTATTGGGTTTGCATGACATAAGATCACAAATGGATACGGAGGAGGATCACAAACCGATGGAAGCAAACAAAGAATATAAACAAGAAGAAGAAGAAGAAGAAGAAGAAGAAGAAGAAGAAGAAGAAGAACAACAACAACAACAACAACAAGAACGACAAGAACAAGAAGAACAAGAACAAAAAGCACAAGAACAAGAACAACAACAACAACAACACGAACAAATAGATATGGATTTGGATCTTGATGAAGACGATGACGATGACGATGACGATGATGACGACGACGACGATGATGATGAAGATGAAGTTGATGATAAGGAGACAAGCCTGTTACCTAAGGAAACTAGTTGGATTGATGTATATTCGAGTAAAACTGTTGATGGGGTAGAAGTGCCATCAAATAAACGTAAAAGGGATGAAGAAGAAGAAGAAACTGTTGATGGGGTAGAGGTGCCATCAAATAAACGTAAAAGAGATGAAGAAGAACAACAAGTAGAGTTGGAATTGGATCTTGATGATAATGATGATGATTTTGAACAACAAGTAGAGGAGATGATCTTCCCTTTAGTCATAAGCAGGATTGAAAATGGTAAAACTCTGTACGAGATGGAGGTAGCGGTTATGAAAGATGATGACTTTATTGATGATTCCTTGTATCGTGATGATTTTGAACCAACGGATTGTAAAAAAGATTTTGCTGAAGCCCTTTCTTTTAGACCACCAAAGATTCAAGCAAAAGCTCCCGATGTTTGTCCCATCTGTTTCAAGCATTGGACTAGTGACGAAATCCATCAAGTCTGGTATCTCCTCACTCTTTATTTCTTTAAGTATATTTTTTTAGTGGGTTGGAAACCGGTTCAAAATTCAATTCAAACCTAACCTATTTATTAAACAGGTTACTAATGTGGACCTATTTACAACCCAAGCCTCAAACCTAACATGCTTATTTTCGTTATCTATAATAGCCTATTATATTCAATGATTGTAAATAATATCGGCTGCTACTAAATTTACCCAATTAACTTTGGTCTTTGTGTGATAAATTGCTACAGTTGTCTTCCTTGTGGCCATATTTTTGGAGCATCGTGTATAAAGAAATGGCTTCAAACGGACTTAAGTAGTAAGAAGGTGGGTTTGTCTTCCAGTGTGTTAACCATAACTAATTTAATTTAACCATATTTATTATTCTAAATTCTAGTCTCTTCTTAATAAATTGTTTTCAGTGTCCTCAATGCAACACCTATTGCACAGTGGAGGATGTAAGACCGCTTAATGCAACATCTATTCGCATTCCCGCTGCTGATAAAGGTGCTGATGATCAAAAGGTAATCAATCTCTTTGTTAAATTTAACCTTCGTTATTTTTTATTTATAATTGTGGGGTGTCAAAGCATTTCTTTTTATTTTGTATGTTTGTGTATTAATCAAGTAACTCCACTTTTGGTTTTATAATAAACAATTAAAATTTCATCCAGACATCCACCAGACGCTTTCCCTTATGCAACCGCGGAATTATCGCATTCCATTATTTTGAAACTGCACGGCGGAATTTTGCATTGAAAAAGTGGTGTGATGCTAAGAAACGGTTGGCTGGGGTTGAAGGGCGAAAGAATGAGGCAATGAAACGTCGGACTGACTTATTGGACAGGATGAAGGCATTGGAACAGCAGGGTGGTTCATTGTGTCAGGTTGATGCATTGGGCACGTTGGCTGATGAATATCTGCGGCGGGCTAAAGCATGCGAAGGGAGAGCTAAAGCTTTGCGTCAGAGGGCTAAAGCATATAACCAGCGGGTTAATGCTTTCCAGCCAAGATTGTTCTATTTTGTCAAATGCGTGGAAGACATTTTTAAGCTTGGATGACAGAAGAACACTGCACAATATACTGCAGCAGCAGCATTGTATCACAAAGACTAATTTATTATATATGCATCAAAAGTTTGATGACTTTGTATCTTCTTTACCGTAGTACTTTATGTTTTATTTATTACTGTAGTACTAATTTATTTTGCATCAAAAGCAGTGGGTTTTAGAGAGGTTATGTCTTGTATCGGTTTTTAGATGAATTGTGAGTTTGTATATAAGCAGTAGGTTTTCAGCTACTAATAAGTTGTTACTATATATGCTTATAAATGATTGTGGTGTGTTGTATTGTATGTGTACTGAGTTGTGCTTGTGCTCCTATAACTATAGGGGATATGTTTTTTGGGTTTTTGGGCAAGTATTATGACATGTTGTTCTACACCATTTTTGATTTGAGAGCTGCCAATAACCTCCCATCATGGGTTTAATTGATTGGAAGGTTTTGGCTAGTTTGATGCTTTGGACGTTTATGCCTGGGATTATTAGTTACATATGTAAGTGGCCATCGAAACTGGTTCCAGAACCGAAACCGAAAAAAAAAACGAAACCGGACACTACTACAAAACCACGATAATGCAACGAAAATTTGCAACAGTAGATTTCCGTTGTAATTTGCAACCGTAATGCAACGATTACCAACCAAATAGCAACAAACAAAGAAAATGGTTGCAAAATATAAACTAAATTCTTTTTAATTTATTATTATTATTTCCGTTGCAAATGCGTTGCAATTTATAAAAATTTGCAACGGAAGCAACGGAAGACAAAAGGTAAATATAAAAGAAATAATAGTTTATTTTCCGTTGCAATTCGGTTGCAATTTTTATAATTTGCAACGGAATGGCAACCGAAGAAAAAAAATTAAATTTAAAAGAAATTATCATTTGTTTTCCGTTGCAATTCAGTTGCAATTTTCAATTTTGCAACGAAATAGCAATGGAAGACAAGTATTAAATATGAAACAATTTATCAACGATTTTCTGTAGCAAGTTCATTGCAAAAATCTAAATTTTAACGGAATAGCAACGAAAGACATAGTTTGAACATAAAAGAAATTGTCATTTTTTCCTTGCATTTCTCTTTGCAAATTTCAAAAATTTGCATCAAATTTGCAACAGAAATGTGGAAAACTATAAAGGGGTTAAATAGTTTTTACTGTTAGAATGTGTTTTAAGAAATATTATATTTGTATGCTTGATGTGAAATCAACATGACACTTAAATATATATACAGGCAATAAATAATAAATGAATGCAAGATAGAAATGGAAAGAGCAAAACAAAGACACGTTGATTTATAGTTGTTCTGCCTAAAGCTTCCAACCTCACCTTACTCCACTCCCCGAGTACCCAACTCGAGAGTTCGCAAGCACTATATCAACAAGGTCCCTTTCAGCGGAGAAAACCTTACAATCGTCGCTTCACTTCTTTACCAATACTAAGCTAGATATCCCAAGACAAAACCAACTATATCACTCAATGTATTTTACGGCCTAATATACTAACCAATCACTCTATGTTAGTGTATGATGATGACTAACAACTTTGCTGAAAAACTTTTGTTTTAAAAAAATTATTTTAAATGTGTTTATATATATTTTTGCATTTGGGTTCTTTGATCATTAGACGAACTTTATAACGACATTATGCATACCTTAACTGATTGTCATCGGAATGTAAACTTACGACTAATAAATTGTGAAAAGACCAAAATATGTTACCAAATGTTAAAAGAATGAAGTTTCAAGGGCCAAAAGCGTAAACGATAAGAGGATATGAAAAATCACGTAGATTGGACGTTTATTCCTAAATAGCATAAGTATAATTACAGGGAAGTCTTGTGTCTTGGTGACCAATCCTAGATCGGTGGAGATCTAGTTGGGGTTTGATACTTCCGGTGGGAAGTCTTTGTGGTCTCAGTGGTAAGTCGAATCACTAGATTCTTTAAGGTGGCTTCCGAGGGCGGAATACCATTGGAGTAGCCTTTCTTTGTGAGCACTAATCTTAGTGCATATCGGTGGAATGAAGTTGTAACGGTTTATAGTTCACGGAAAGTATTATACTTAGTACATAATATCGTGTCGTGGATTCGCAATTGGTCGTACGGATGGTATAAACCCCCCATCCCGAACCAGTATATATCATGGTGTTCTTTACTCGCTTTATATACTGTGGATCTGTTGTGATTGTTGTAGTTGTTGCATAACCACTTCCTGATCTTTGAGCCTTGGAGTCAATAAACTTCTAAAAAGCCGAAAATACCGTATTCGCCCCCCCTACGGTTCTACACAGCTTCTTACACATCACTCAACTCGATAATATTGTGTTCGGCTCAAGTTTGGCTCGATAACTCGACGACTCTTCACGAGGGAAGCTCGAGAAATATTACTTTGGCCTCGAGCTCGACTTGAAAAGCTTGATATATTTGAAATGATGTGCTTTTAAACAAAGTAAAATTGTAATATAAGTTAATATTTGAATTCAGCTCGAGCTCGATATTTGAATTCAACTCCATACATTCATAACTAAGTATGCACATTCATTGTATAGACATTTAAGTTCATAAAATTTACATATGGTATATATAAAAAAATGTATATATAGCTTAAAGGGTGATCTGATGGTTTAGATTGCACCGACCGTGATCATCCATCATGAAAACACTATCTCGCATATTTGGTCTAGCACAATAAAGAAGAAATCCTTGTGATGTACTTTGTAGTGCACGCTCTTTGTTTGTTGAGTTTATGTGTACAACGACTACAACATGATGCGTGGAGATTCTATGATCATAACTATAAATGTCTCTAGAAATCCTAAATACCATCATTATATATGTTTGTTTACCTTTTGACTTTGATCGCGAACTCCCACATCCTTGATTACACTTCTTGGACATTTTTTTTAGACTTGTTATGCATATCTCTTAGCTAACCTTTAAGCTCACTAGCTCAATAAGTTTGTAAAACCGTCAAATTCGACAAACACTAATCTTCTTGTTCTTTTTGACATGATGTAACTCCACCCACTACACACAATCACCCTTACTCAGGGATGGAGCCAGGAACAAAGATGATCGGGTGCACAATTTTTTTTTACCGTAATATAATAGAGTTTAAGATACTAACTAAATAAGACTAAAAACATATTTCGATGGACCGGTGTCATTTAACATGCATTTGGGAAAAATCGATGTTTTTACTTAAAATTAACACTACGTCGAAAAAATCCATAGGTGTCACGGGCACCCACGAGACCCCCTGGCTCCGTCCTTGCCCCTACTACAACCCACCGGTCTCCGTCATAACCATCACCCAACTCAAAAATCTGACCAACACAAACCAAAAGCGGACTACTCGCTCGAAATTCTTGACCACTGTGGTTAATTTTTAACAACATGACCACTTTATCAACCTTCGTAAAAGTAAGTATCTTTGAATTTTCTCCTTTCAAGTACACGATAGCGACTAAACCATGTTGTTGACTTAAAGGACATGACACAACACTAGCCTAGGCTGAACACAAGTAGAAAACCTTTCTAGGGATTAAATGAATTCAGCTACACTACATTAAACAAAGTTCCAACCACCAACTTAATTGCATGCATCATTACTCATTAGAAGTTCACTTGCACATCGAAGAAGAACACACATTACACATTCTATATCTATGTAACACAATATATAGTTAAGCACTTGTTCTTATTTGGTCAAAACGCTGTCTATGAAATGAATAATTAGATGATGTGATAAAAACAGTTATTTGATCATTTAGGAAGATATCATATCCTAGAATCGGTGATGTTTTATATACGACAAGCTGGTTTGGGATGCATTATTGATTGTGGCTACCAAAAAGTTGGCCATAATGTTGTAACCTCACTAATGGAGTGATGGCGACTGGAAAAACACACATTTCGATTACTTTCCAATCGGAGAACAAAAGTATTAATGTCACTCGGTAGGTCGAGCAACAGAAGAAAGAACAAAAGATAATGAGACCTCACCCACTGTCCTTTGATTGAGAAGCTAGAGGGGGTTCGTGTTTATTATGTTTTGCTATCTTCAAATTCTGAGTAACAATAAAGCTATTCAAATTGATTACTTTATATCAACTTTTAGCAATTTCCCTAAACATTAAAACACAAAAATATGTTGTCAAAAACAAACCATTAGGAAAAAGATGGCCTACTCACCTCTTTAAGAGGCGACACTTTTGTTGTTTAGTACGTAACAAAATGAAGGGAAATTACAACCATTAGTATTTAGCTAATATTAGCCCATGTATATAGTAACAACAATACTAATAACTCGGGATCGGCCAATTTATCCAACAGGGCCGAGCTACTAACGTATGCACGATAGGAGAAAAAAAAATACACATCAACCTTTTGTTACTATATACGTCACCAAACCTGGACAGCTTAAGTTATGATAAATTCATATAACATGAGACTCCTAGATTATATCATATCCATAAAAAGGGATAGTCAATCCATTACATGTTATAGTAGAAAACAACGTATACTGTAGGATTTCAACCAATTTCATCATCTACATAAATTTCAAATTCAATCTTCCCCAATTGTTGGTGCGTCCGACGACGTAGCACCAGTCTTCCCCAAAAATTCAAATAACATGAGACTGCTAAATAAATCGTGATCTTGTCTTTTCTATGAACCCTGATTAATCACTTATATTGTGATTTGTTTGTGGGGTATTTTGTTGTGGTATATGTCCACACGGTAGTCGGGACCAACAAGTCCAAATTTTGCATTGTAGAGTAGTGCTCTTGTGAATAAGGTGTTTGAACAGATGTCGTCTAGCTTAACTAGGGTCGGTAGTGAAAATGGTACCAGAAGGGTAAAGCGAACGCGAAGATTGAGCAGCAAGGTTATTTTCTACTTTTTGCTTCTTGGAGTATTGTTGCTATATCATGTGTATTCGTAGGGAGATTATTGAGTTTTTGGGTTGATGGAGTGCAGCAGGAGGTTTTGGTTCACATTTTTTATGCTGATATGTAAGAACCAAATGATACTAAAATTTCAGAGAACACCTATTTCATCGTCTTCTCCAGCATGATTATGCAATTTATTCTTTTTGTCTTATATAAAAGCGTGTTACCAAGTGCGCGATTAACTATATATAATCAAGAACGCAATCTTCTACCACAATACATTATCAGCTCTCCTTAGAATGGCGGCAATAGCTGTTTCAACCCTACAGTTGGTAAAAAAGAAAGAGGATTTCAACTATAAAAAAAGGACAGACACACACACAAATAAGGCATTTTAGGTGTAAGTTGACATGTTTACTAAATCTATTCTTGAAGTTAAAATTAAAATTATGTACTTATAAAGGGATTTAAGTAAGAAGAGAAAGACTCACTCTGCAAGCTGTGCAACATACAAAAATGGCTCAATAATTCGGTGATTTGCTAGAGCTGAGATTTCAAAACACCACTTAAACTTTTTATGCCAAGCAAGTCTAGACGCTGATGAGGCAAGCTGAAGCCTACTTACCCTTGATATGTAAGCCTTGTTTGCCACAAAGCAAGACAGGTTTTTCACCCAAATTTTTTAGACTGAAATTAAAAGAAAAGAAAAGAAAAGGGCAAATTGAGAGTTTGTATCTAACTTTCTTCGAGATTTATACTATTAACTTGTAGAAAAAGGGGGAGTTTGGCATTGAAAGAACAAACTAACATTTTAATGCGCTCATGCCTGATCTAATGCCAGGAAAAGGATCAACTGAGTGAAGATCAAACATCATAACAAAGGCGTTTACACCATACCTATAGAAGACACATAACATTTAAAAAAAGAAAGAAAAAAAAAAACATCTGCATCGGCATTTTAACATATATTACGTTTAAAAAACAACTACACTACTTGGTCCGGTATTAAATGGGTACAACTTACATAAGGGGGTCGTGCAGATTTGGATTGATGTCATCCGGGACATCAAGCACGTTCATTCTGAAGGTTCCCCTATTGGAAGTGAAGTCTATAGGGTAAATCATCGCCCCACAAATCGCCCCGCAAATAACTGTTTCGAATTAATTAAAATGTCAAAGTAGGAAAGCAATAAATAGTTAATACACTATTACTACTTACTACTTTTGTGTCTTTTTTGAACAGCATCGGTGAACCTAGAGAGCCAAGTTGTTTTACCTACAAGTTAGACATAAAAAAAATTATGCAAAAGTATAAAGTAATCCGTTAGTTAGTTTAAATAAATGACTTCGGTTTATGTAACTTTTGCTTTAAGTCAATAAATTCTACAACACTAAAGCAGAAGGGAAAAAAAAAGAAAAAAAATTGTAGATTCTTAAAACAGAGGTAAGAAAACCAGTTGATCATCCCTTACCCGCTCCTGAGTGACCCATGATGGCTACCGTTTTCGCTTTAATATCACGCAAAGGAGGAGCCACCCATTCCTGCAATACAATGTTCCACAGAAAATCAAGATGGGTACCTCACATAAAACAAACCTACCAACTCAACATATTTAACTAACACAAAATCTGGTAGATGATTATGTAAATTCACCCAAAAAGAATAAGCCTGCCAATTATTATATCTAACTGACACGCAATATGTTGGAAGACAAACAAAATTCATCCAAAAAGTGCCTCTCTAAACCACATTACCAAGCAATCAACTTATAAATAATATACTATTCAACTAAAATAATAAATCAATAATTTATTTAACTGATTAGTAAGTAAATTTATAATAGAAATAAACCATGTTTTCCGGCGACGGTAGAGAAAATATAGGGTTCCGATTTTAGGGAATTATAGGTAAAAAATAAAAAAAATAAAAAAATAATAAAGGAAAAGAAAATATACCGGAATTCCGAGACCACCCATTTTAATGACCAATACAATAGAATAAATTGAGATCTTGTCTTTTCTTGGTTTCTGAAATGATAGAACAAAGTAAGTAATTGTTATAACCTTGATTAATCACATATTTTGTGTTTTGCTTGTGGGGTACTTTGCAGGTTTCAGAACATGTATCTACGACAGTAACATAAAACAACACAAGAACTACGTACCTTGGAGATAATGGTGGCGGATGATGTTACTCGAGGTTGTATGGTGGCCATAGAAGCAGTCGGTGGTGGGAGAAGCTAATCAAGAGGTGGTATGGAGTGAAATGTGAGAAAACTTAATATAGCTCAACCCAAAAGTAGTTGAAATCTTATTTAATGCAATTTTGTAGTTGTTGAGACACTTAAATGGATGTAGTTGGAGAATGGGTGACTACTTGATTGATCAAGTTGTATAATCAAAGGTTTAGATTAAAAGATACCAACTTTTTTGATTTAATTTAGGCCTTTGATTTTGATTTAATGGTTGATAAGCATTTAACTTGATCAATCAAGTAGTAAACTACTTGAGAGAATCTTCACCCAGAACTTGGAGAATAGCACCATGTCAGGAGGTCATGAATGAATAGCAACAATATGAATGAATGGTGTTTATGGTAAATAAAATGGCAAGTTATTATTTTGTATTTATAATAGGGTTTAGGTCGCTAAATAGCTACGTACTTTTTGGAATATACCGTTTTGGTACGTGAACTAAAATATGTGGCATTTTATGTTGCGTACTTTCATGTTTTGTACCATTTTGCACGGCAAAACTTGTTTTACCGAAACCATAATCACTACTGCCACGTGTGCACGACACGTAGGATTTCCACTAACAAAAATAAGTTAAATAATAGAGTTTTGGTATGCTAAATAGCTATTACTTTTTCAAATGTACCCGTTTTGGTACATGTATAAGTTTTTGTCCGTTTTTATACGTTGGCCCCGTTTTCTCCGTTTTTTCTTACTTTTACCTGTTTTATACGTTTTGTTCGCTTTTTATCGTTTGGTCCCTTTTTATACATTTTTCTTACGATTTCAAACGTTTTACCCCCATTTTATACGTTTTCTTATGTTATTACCCGTTTTTAATGGTCTTCGTCCGTTTTTTACATTTTTGTCTGTTTTTTTTGTTTTCGTCTGTTTCTTTACGTTTTTATGTTTTCGTCCATTTTTGACGTATTCGTTCATTTTTTACGTATTCGTTCATTTTTGACGTATTCGTCTGTTTTTTTTGTTCTTGTGTCTTTACGTTTTTATGTTTTCGTAATTTATTTTTTTTTTACGTAGTGTCTGTCAAAAAACGCACGAAACTGAACAAAAGGGACAAAACGTAAAGATACGGACGAAAACCTAAAAAATACAGACTACGTAAAAAACAGAAGGAAAATAAAGAAACGATTAAAACTTAAAAAAACAGCGATACAAATAAAAAACAAAGAGCAAAAAAAATGAGGAAAAATGTAACTAAAACATTAAAATGAAAAAACTTTAAATTGTAAAAAAAGAAACGAGTAAAACGATGAAAATGATGAAAAGAACGAAACGGAACAAAACGTCAAAAAAAATACGAGAAAACAATAAAAACGAAATATCAAATACGTAAGAAAAGCATGAGAAAACGTAATCAACTGAAAGAATCCGCGGATATTAGAACATAGAAAGCGACATAAATTTTGAAAAATTTTTGAAAAACGAAAAAGTATCCTGAAAACGTGGAAAGACAGGCAAAACGTAAGAAACAGATGAAAACGAAAAAAGAATGGCTTAAAAAGTAAAAAAAATGGCGAAGCTCTAAATACCACCATGGACAGGAGCAATTTGGGACAAACAGAAGAAGGACTATCTATGTAATTTACTCAAAAATATGCCAATAGTAGGCATTTTTGCCGGTTTTATACATTCCTAAACCTCAGGTAAACACGTGCCGCGTGGCTATGAGTGTGTGACGACAAATGGTACAAAACATGAAAGTACGCAACATAAAGTGGGACAGATTTTAGTACACGTACAAAAACGGAATATTTGAAAAAGTACGCGTGTATTGTACGGCCTAAACCCTTTATAATAAAGAAAATGACTATTACCTTAAAATGTCTGTAGAGGCAAAAACAAAAATACCAGCAAAGTGAAAGAAAGAAGAAGATCATAAATGAGTCACATGAAGACTTGAGAATAATGGTTAGGAGGGAGTAGGTTAAGGTTCATTGATTGGAGGGGTTAGTTTGGTTGTGGGAAGAAGATATTAATGAGTCAAGATGTTGGTCAGCCCCTATTAAAAAGCAATTCACAGCGAATTAATAATTTGATTTTTTACTTTTCATTTTAAAACGAAAATATGAAAGTCAAGATACAATTTGATGCGTAAATAAACCAAAAGAGTATTCAACCTATCTGCCAAATTTAGAATGTGATTTATGTATAATTATGCTTTGTGAGATTGGTTAATAAAAACTGTATCTCGAATACAGGAAATGGGAAATGGAATAAAAGGCCGGCCAGAGCTTTGAGCTCAACAAAACTAATATTTTTAGCCCACTTAACTTGGAATAAAAGGTCGACGTGAAAGTATTGCCAGAATCGTTGCAAGGGAATAATATTACTGAAAATTTTACTCATCGTGTATATATTTTTTTAACCATGATTTCTGACATTTTGACCGACTAATCCATAGAAGTTGAACCCACCACCACACAGACTTAAACTAGGTAAAGCTCTCCCTTTTCAAGAGGTTGGCGTGGCCACTTCAGGGTTGTTTACATCTAGGAGGAATTGAAATTGAGACCTCACACATTTTAGACTTAAACTCTTGAGTGGTTAGTATATCTCATATTTCATATGTAATTTTCTGTTTAGTTCATATTTATCGAATGTAAATGTTCAATATATATATACTACAACAAATGGTGTAATTATACACACTTATTAGGGCAGATTTTCACGGTTTTTAGTGTGTTAAAACTAGAAGTACATAGGATAGCGTCTAATTAGTTGGCGTCACAAAATGCACGACACCTTAATGCATGGAGAAAGCTTCAAAAAGTCCATGCTTGATAGGGTGTAAAATTTGATCAAAAAGTACACACTTGGTATGGTGGAATATTGGATCAAAAAGTGCACGCTTTTTAGGGTGCAAATTTTGAAAACTACACGCTTTAGCTAGTGTTCTTTAATCATGAACACAATACAAACTTTTACACGCTTTTAACTGTCACTATTTTGATCATTTTACATTTTTTTAAACAAGTTTTATTGAAGTGACATTACTTGCATATAATAACTTTTATTGAAGACAAGTTTCATATTTGTAACTTGTAAGAGTTAAGATTTATACATGAAAAAAGATCAATGTGTAAGTAACACTATAAAAGGGACGAAGACACTATAAAAGGACATGTCAAGTTGTATTAGAAATCAACAACTCACATATAGTGAGCCTTCTAAATCAACCAATAGTTCGTTCATAGGCTAAAAGTTTCAACCTATATTCATGTTTGACAAGAAACGAAAGATTTATTTAGGTGTGATCCGAACTAACAACCCGTGATCGAATTCAGGCAATGGGAGTCTCTTAAACGATTCGTCTTTCTTAACAAGCTCCCATGTGAATCGTGTCACCAAGTGATGAATCATGGCTAAAGTTTCCATTTTTGCAAGTTCAATACCGGGACACATTCTCGGCCCTCCTCCAAAGGCTATGTAACTAAATGGTGGTGGTGATGGCGCTTGCTTTTCAAAACGGCTTGGATCAAACTTGGTTGGGTTTTCGAATATGTCACTGTCCATGTGTGTCATGAATGAAGACAATAACACCTAAAAATTACATTATGCGATACCAAGGAAGCCATTGTTATACATAAATTTGTCTCTAAAACTTTATTGGTTAATCATTTTTGTGACATACCTGCCATCCTTTCGGTATTAAGAATCCCTCATACTCAATATCTTGCTTAGCTCGTCGAAAGCTCAAAGACACCGGAGGAGTAATACGCATAACCTCGGATGCTACTCTCCATGTGTACTTCATCTTGGTTAAGTCTTCCCATGTCAAAGCTTCCCCTCGTGCTTTTGTCTTTCCAATCTCTTCTTGTTCTACATCATCAATAATGTAAAATCAGTATGACTAATAAACTCTATTTTGTTTGATATGGCTCTATTATCCATTGGTATTCATGACATATACACACATGAATCAATTTTTTTACTAGATTACACCCGAACAAGGGCACGCATTTTAGTAAGCATTTTGCAACGATTGGTGAACATAAATATTACCTTGAACTATATTAGAGTAGATAGCTTTGTTGTTAGCCAAAAGTCTGACCAAGAACGAAATAAGGATAGAGGTTGTATCATATCCTCCGATCATCACAGTGATTATGTTGTCAATGATCTCTTCCTCAGACATCATTGCCGAGCTATCATCATCACGGATACAAAGGAATGAAGTGATCAGATCAGGACTATCTAGATGTTTTTGTTTTTCAATTACGTCCCTTTTCTCGCGTATAAGATCTATAAGCATTGGTACCATTTTCTTCCTCGCTAGGATCCCACGGTTGAATTGAGTGAAAGGCAAATTGATCGGAATTGCTAGTAAACCTAAGATCATATCTTGAAAAAGTGGGAGGAATTTGTCTCGTCTGGGTCCTCTTTCGATCCCAAAAAGGAGTGAGCAAATTACGTTGAAGGTTAAGGTCTTGATTAGGGGTTGCACCTATATACAGTTGTAAGGAAAGGTAATTTTAATGAATCATATGTAAACATATATGAAGGATACAAGAATTGCTAAGTACAAGTTCTTAGAAATGATTAAAATTATATACCTGGATCTCATTTTTACCATGCCAATGTGTTTGAAGGTGATATTGGATCTCCTCATCTATTTTCGCAACATATTGCTTAAGAACATCAAGCTTCAAAAACGAAACCAAAGCTGCTCTAACTCGTTTGTGATCATGACCAGACAACTCAAATATATTTTTTGAGCCCATGATTCTGCTAATTGATGGTGGTTGTGTGTTGGTAAGTACATTCCCATCGAAAGTGTATATGAACTTATTTGCAATTGGACCATGTACAACAACCGTCGAGTACCCAAAAAGATTGGCTTTCCATATGGGACCGTTTTTAGCAATTCCCTTATGAAACCATTCTTCGACCTTGTCAGCTTTCAAGGCCTTTAGAAGGTCGAGGCTTTGCCCAATCACGGGCAGTCCTAAAGAACCTGGTGGGAGCCGATTGGAATACTTCTTACCTCGGAAAAGAAAACATACAGAAACTAATAGTAACAACAATAAAAACAAGAAGGTAAAAACCTTGAAATCCATGGCTAGAACCAGCTAGTTTGAAAGAAGAAAAGCTTGACAATATTTAAGATACTTCTTATTATGTGTTGTTTATTAGTTTAAGATTCCAAAGCTATATTAATCTTGTCTTTTCACTTTCCGGCATCAAAGGAGAAGATTCTTCTATTTGAGAATTAAGATTTACATTGTTGTTGTTATTCATTTGTTGATATATGTTTGCCAACTTATGAAACAATAATTTACTCCGCATTATACTAGTATGCTAGCTTATTTAAATATGGTGTTTCATATAAGCTTATTATTGCATAATTTAGTGCCAAAAACAAGGTCAGTATAATCCACAGCACATGTAGTTAGGATGTCGTTTTCCGCTTTTGTTTTATATATCTGTTTTGTGTATTGGTTTTTGGTTACATCGAAACCATATGCAACGATAAGGTTTCACTTTAGCGGAACAAGTATTGTATGAACCATATTACATTATTACTACATATCCTACTTTTTTTTGTGTGTGTTTTTAAGTAGTTATGAAGAATTGTACAGGTGGTAATTGATGAAAAAATGACGAAAATGAGATCTGTATGTGTTAACAGTATTGGCATGCTGAAATATTAGTACATAGCAAATGTAATTAGCATGTTTAACTCAATATATACCTACCATCCTTTTAGGACTTTGGTACCTCCAAACACAATATCTTGCATTCCTCGCCGAAAGGTCAAAGCCTTCTCCGGATGCTATTTTAAACATCTCGGATGCCATTCTCCATGTGTACTTCAAATTGGTAAGGTATTCCTATGTCAAAGCTTGTCCGAATGCTTTACTTTCGGAAATTTTTACTTTTATTACAATGTCCGTTATAAAGTGATTACTTATACCTTAATATACATTTTTTTTAAGTTACCATGCCAATACATTTTTTTAGATTTCAAATTGACTCAAATTTGTTCGAGTTGAACCTTATGATATAGCTTGAGTACAAAAAAATGAAAATATGAGCTCAAAATGTATAACGATCCTAGTTCAAGCAAATAAGAATCCAACTCATAAGTTTATGAAACTTTCTGTATCTCTTATGTAACATGTGAAAACCATTAGACATGTGAAAATCATTTTGGAAGTATATTCATTTGAAGTTAGAAAAATGTGATCATTGGACACTATTTGTTAGATGTAAAATCTTTTGTAGTAAATCAGCTTGTACTCGATAATTCAGTACACGATAATTTACTGCTTTTTGTTTGTTTATAATTAAAAGAGATTAATTGTAATCAATATAACAATACACGAGCATGTCGTATTTGACATAGATAAGTCACACAGCCTCCTGAATCAAGCAATATACTATTTGTTCAAGACCCAAAAATACTACATATTCAGTAAAGTTTGATATGAAACCTAAGAGTTTTAAATAGGTGTGATCCGAACTAACAACCCCTGATCGAATTCAGGCATTGGGATTCTCTTGAAGGATTCCTCTTTATTAACAAGCTCCCATCTGAATCTTGTCACCAAGCGATGCATCGTGGCTAAAGTTTCCATCTTCGCGAGCTCAATGCCAGGACACATCCTCGGGCCAGCACCAAATGGTACATAACTATAAGGTGGTGGTGATGCCTCGAAACGGGCCGGATCAAATAAGGTTGGGTTTTGGAATATGTCTTTGTCCACGTGTGTCATACACGAAGCGGACAACACCTGGAAAGACATAATTATGTGAAGGCAAGTATAGTAAGCGGCTGTAATTATAAATTTAATCACTTATCTTGGTTAACAATATACCTGCCATCCTTTCGGAATCATGAATCCCTCATATTCAATATCTTGCTTAGCGCGTCGAAAACTCAACGACACAGGAGGGGTAATCCGCATAACCTCAGATGCTACTCTCCATGTGTACTTCATCTTGGCAAGATCTTCCCATGTCAAAGACTCCCCTGGTGCTTTACTTCGGGCAATTTCTTCTTGTTCTGCATTATCAATAATGTAAAACTGATTTACTCTAAATATATGATACGACACGTACAGGCTGGTGCATGCATCTTAATACGTTTTTTGCAGAGATTGTAGAAGATATACTACCTTGAGCTATTCCAGAGTAGATAGACTTGTTGCTAGCCAAAAGCTTGACCAAAAAGGTAATGAGGATAGAGGTAGTGTCATATCCTCCGAGCATCACTACGATTATGTTGTCCGTGATCTCCTCGTCAGACATTATTGCTGAACTATCATCATCATGGATACTTAGGAACGCAGTGATTAGATCTTTATGAAGATTGTTTAGTTGTTTTTGTTTTAGAAGTTCCTTTCTTTTCTCATGTATAAGATCTAAAAGCATTGGTACCATTTTCTTCCTTGCTTGGATCCCTCGATTGAATTGAGTGAAAGGTAAATTGATCGGGATTGCTAGTAAACCTTCGATCATATCTTGGAAAATTGGGAGCAATTTCTCTCTTTTAGGCCCTCTTTCGATCCCGAAAAGAAGTGAGCATATGACATTGAAGGTTAAGGTCTTAATTAGGGGTTGCACCTACACCATTGCAAGGAAAGAATGTCAACAAATTAGATGTATACATATATGAATGACTCTGGAATTGCCAATGGACAAAAAATTCATACCTTGATCTCAGTTTTATCATGCCAATGCTCTTGAAGATTGTGTTGGACCTCTTCATCGATTTTCGCAGCATATTTCTTCAATGCGTCAAGCTTCAAATATGAAAGCAAAGCTGTTCTAACTAGGGTATGATCATGGCCAATCAACTCGAATATATTTCTCGAGCCCATGATCCTCGTGGTTGATGGTGGTTTTGAGCTTGTGAGTGCGTTCCCATCAGAAGTGTATATGAACTTATTTGCGCTGGTACCATGTAAAACAACCGTTGAGTATCCAAATAGATTAGCTTTCCATATCGGACCATGTTTAGAAATTCCCTTTTGAAACCATTCCTCGACCCTGTCAGCTTTCAATGCATTCAGAAGGTCGAGGGTTTGCCCTATCATGGGCAATCCTAAAGAACCTGGCGGAAGTCTACCCGAATACTTTTTGCGTCGGAAAAGAAAGAAAACGGAAAGTAAAAATAACATGAAAAATGACAACATTGTAAAGAAATTGAATTCCATTGTTAGAAACACAAGCTAATTTGGGAGAAGTACTTGTTATATATAGAATGTTAATATTGAAGGTTGATTTTTTTTTTTTTTTTTTTTTTTATTAGTCTGCTTGATAAATATGATATATGATGTTTCGTGAAAACTTCTTACTACAATTCAGTGCACATATAGTTGCTATGTCAATTCCAATGTTTAATTATAGAATGTTTTTATAAATTTATCCTTTTTCCATTAATATGATTTAAGTAGTTTTTGCACGTTAATTTATTGGTGTTTGGCTTCATTTGGCTTTACTAGACGAGTACCCGCGCCTAGCGGCAGCGATGTCTAGTTTTCTGCAAAGTTCCGACGACCCATAAGTTTCTTTCAACAAACTGTATTTGTAGCATTAGAGAATCGTTTTCGAATAACTACAATTCGATCGCGTGGTTGCATAGCAGCATAAATATATAGATTTTTAAAAAATTATGTGGAGTCGATCTAAGTGTGTGAGTATATTTTCTAATATGATTGTTTTAAGTTATTAAGATTTTTAGTAATAATAGATTCAAGCATTACAAAAAGCAAATAGATATGTAGTTGGCAATATTATATTGTAATTTAGAGGTATAGCCAACATGTGTGACCATTTTTTCTTGTTTTGTCAAGTAATTTAGGCGTGATAACTATTTTTTTTACATGTGTAACGCTTATCATTTGGTGTGTGGCTTTTAAAATTGTAACTTTGCAAATTGGATATCACCATATAAGATTATTTTGTATATCAATTTGATAGATATTTATGCATTATTCAAAGTTATTTGTTTGAGGTACAAATAATTATCGCTAAAGATAACAATACTATTTATTTTTGTGATTTTAATAAACTTACATAACATTATTGATATTTGAATGACAAAGGGCTATACAATATATATTAACTTTTAAAACGATTACGATTCATATATGCTAGTCCCTTAAATGGTGCAAGAGCAACATTTTTAAAATAACATTATACAAATGACAAATTACATGGGTCAAAGCAAAATAAACCAAAAACTACAATTACTTGGTCTCTCCTTTCAAAAAAAATTGTCACGGGTTCCACAACTACTTTATCATTTTTCATATAATTTTGTCAAATTTGAAACCCGATTTCACCCGGGTGGTTCAACCGGTTGAACGGTCCGATAAAAACATGTCGATTTAAACCGAGTCAAACCGATAGGTTGGGTCGAAAAATGTCAAATTAAACGGGTCCCACTGATTCATTGGCCGGTTTGAAGCGCCCCGAATCAACCCGTATCGGTTTCAACAGGTCAACCCGGATCGGTTTCAACGGGTCAACCCGGTATCGGTTTCAATTGGTTGATTTTAATTTGGTAGATATGCTTTTAATTGAGTGTACAATGTGAATAAATTATCAGATTTTAAGTAATGGGGTATTGTAATAAGAGTATTAATTATATTATTTATTTCTCTCTCCATTGACCATGTTTTCAACATTCAACTTTCAACATTTTTCACTTTTTCCATTTTGACCATTTTTCTATTTTATATAGTATAGATTGATAACATACGTAACCAGAAGACTATTGATTAAGTCAAAATTTTAATTATCATCTTTTTAAAGTATAAATTTTAATTATTCAGCTAATTATCTGAAACAAAAAAAAATTAATAAAAAAAAAAAATAAAAAAAAAATGGATGGAATTGTTTAAGCAATTATAATTTCCTAGCTACTTCATCCATTTGCATAATCAACTTTATTGATCCATTATACAAGGAATCATCCAAAACAATATGACATGTAAATAAACGGCAAAAGATGAAACGTAAACGGAAAAAAATGTTATAATTATGCACAAAAGATATAGTTAGGTACAAGACACGTTCAATGCACATCGGTAGTTGCTTTAGTATATTTAGCAAATGAAATGACGTATGAATTGAAGAAACACCATACAAATGATAGAAGTGACAACCTCTTTAACAAATTGATATTTATTCCGTCTCAAAATAAATGTTTGTTTTCATATTACACAATGGTTTTAGAAAAAAATCTTACTAACTATATACAACTGAAAATACTTTTGTGTTGTTGAAAAACAAAATAGTCATTTAGTTTTGGACAACCCAAAATAAAAAGTTAGAATTTATTCTCGGATATAGCGAGTATAATTTTAACGTTGATGTAAATCATAATGAGAAAAAATTGATAACAATGAAGATGGGTGAACTTTTTCGTCACTTATTCAGTGTTACATGACTAATTTTGATATAATATTTTAAAATTTTATAATATTTTTAAGATAAAAGAGATACATTTATTTTAAAAGTTACTATATTGATTTACAACATTGCGTAAATTTGTTGTTTTATTTTCCAAGTATTTTCAAAACAATAAAGAGCTAAACTTAAGGATGAAAAACTTTTTTATTTTTTTCCTCTTGATAAAAAAAAGATTATTAGTTTACTACAACATTTGTTATAACTTTTTTTCTTTTTTTTTTAACAAACAAATGACTTAAATGAACCATTTACGTACCGAATTTACTAAAATGAACTTTTTTCTAATATTTTATGAAAATGAACTAAAGTAGTCATTGTCACGGTAGTCACCTTTTTGTCTAGTAAGAGCATCAACAATGGAGCCTTAATATTGTGAAAGTCCACATGTCCATGTATATTGAATGTGAGTACTATGACATGACTTTTGTATCAATATTTTATTATCATTCATTGCCACCACATATAAAAAAAGTAGATTAGATAGGTTTTGTATCATTATATAGTTTTAAAACTCTATTTCAGCAAAAGTTTTTTTAACCCACCAAACGTTATAACTTCAATAATATAAATTTTGGTCAACACCAACAAAGTTTACTCTATCTAACTAATGAGGTATACATACAATTGTTTATGTATATTTTTGTTCTAGTTTATTAGTGTGTAGTATCTATGCTTCATCTTTATAAATGTGAAAATTTTAAATTATTGTCATTATTTTTATATAATGAACATTTTGTGATTAAATAAAACTGTGAAGTGGAAATTTATTAGATTGTGTAAAGTTCAATCATTGTAAGAGTTTTATATAAAAAGTTAAATGATGATGTAATAGTGACGTGATGATGTATTACACTTTCTATTGAACAATACATTGAGGATACTTTAAGTGACATGTACTAAAAAAACCCACATAGGCAACCTACTCAATATTTAGACTATGCAAAATATAATATAAAATTAAGTTCAAAAAAAAATATATATATAAATAATATAAAATAAAAGGCATGTGTGCTAGAAGGTAATTAGACCTTATATGTGAATTTTTATTTCAAAATTTTGGCATTCTTTTAATGCAACTTCTGTGCCCCCTTTCAAAAACAAAAGTAAAAGTCATTCGCCCAGGTTTAAACATTCGCCTAGCATAACATTCATTCGTCCAAGAAGTGCTTTAATCGCTCTACTCTTCGCCTAAAATTTTTGATTGCCTAGGAAGTGCTTTAATCGCCTCACTCTTCGCTCACAATTTTAGATCGCCTAGGAAGTGCTTTAATCGCCCCACTGATCGCCCAAAATTTCAGTCAATTTTCAATCGCCTAGAAGAATGAGAAACACGTGTAGGGTTCAAAAGTTGTCCTGGATTGAATCTAACGGATGATATGTAAAAGTTCATTTACGTAAAAGACATAATGAAGTTTATTTTCATAAACATGTACTCGTTATGGTCCATTAAAAAAAATTCTCTATTTTAAACTTTTCTCCGCCAAACTATGCCAAAACATTTTCAGTCCAAGTGGCCGGTTCACTAGAGCCGGTTCAAACAAGAAAAACTAATCCAAACAATAAAAACCCGCTTCATTTAAATAGTATTGACTTGGGTCTGACTCTTTGACCCTCCAAATAACTTTAAATAGAGACAACACATTATTATTTTTTATTTTGGATTCATTTTATTTTCAAAAATGTAGTAACTTATTTTATGGATTTAAGTTTGTGTAGATAGCACTTGTTTGGATCTCGATTTAGCTCTTAGGATCTTCAAATTTTACGATCTCGTTAAGCAAAAACAAGTCGATCATTCGTAGAATCTTAAAAGGCATATGATCTTGATATTACTAATAATATCGTATGATCTGAATCCGATTTGATTATACTTCCCTCAAATTAACTAACTAATAAACTACAAATGAATGAATTCTGTTAAAGTAAAACAATAAAGCAAACTTTGATTATTATTATTAAATGTTTTATAGTAGTAAAATATATAGATTTTTAGGTTAAAAGATCCAACTTTCGTAATCACCGATAATCACTGATTTGTTATACAATCATCTTTGAATACGAATTACTACACAAATAATACTTTTAAACATTTAAGTAGGAGCTTTGGATTTTGAAAACACAAAAACTACTACAACAAATTTGTCATTTCTATACGCTTTTTTTTCGCACTTTATGAACCGTGAACTTTTTTTTTAAAGATACTCACATTTAAGAGTGTGACTAATTATTTCAAAATCCTCACATTTAAAAAGTGTGAAGAATTTTAATCTCACACTTAAAAGTGTGAAGAATTATTTCAAAATTAAGATCATCACACTTAAAAGTGTGAAACAAGGTTGTCAAGATCGGGATCCTACCCAGGATCGTTTTCGACTTTGCAAGATCGTGATCGTAAGATCGGATCGGGATCTTAAGATCCTACTCTAATGTTATTTCTTAATACTTTATGTAATTTTATACAAATCTACAAATTCTAATACATTATAACCATAAAATACTATGAATACTTCATATAAATGTTGTGCTAAATTATGATTATAAAATGTTTAAAAAGATTAACATGTTGGTTTTTGAATTCTACAAACAAACAACCCATAAATTTGTAGTTTTTTAGTTTGTAATCCGAGAAAAGTAAGATCGGATCGGATTAGATCGTAAGATCGTATGGTCAAGATCGGGATCCTATAAGATCTTAAGCTTGCAAAGATCCTATGTAGGATCCGGATCGTTTTTGCTTTGCAGTATCGTAAAATCGTAAGATCCTAAGATCAGGATCGTGATCCTGACAACCATGGTGTGAAGAATTATTTCAAAACAAAATCACCACACTTAAAAGTGTGAAAAATTATTTTAAAACCCTCACATTTAAAAGTGTGAAAAATATTCATAAAGCTTCACACATAAGGGTGTGAAAATATTTGCTACACCCAATTGGTTTATACTCATACTAGTGTGAATTTTTTTATTTTTCAATATTTTAAAGTGTGACAACATGCTATAATAAGTGTGAGTAAGTTACTATTTTGTTGTAGTGAACAAAATATAGTACGATCTCGATTTTAACGCCCTTGGTGTTAATTTCTATATTTGCTATGTTGCTTCTAGTTTTTAATGAATTTGCATATTAAAATGTACATAACATGTTTAGGCTGCCTCCAATAGAGTCGATCGAGTGGTTGTGGTGATCGATTCACACTCGATCGTCTTGTTGTGGATTATGTCGATCGTCCAAAGTGAAACCCAAATTGGTCGTGTATGCGATCGAATAAAACTTGGACAATTTGTGGTTTAATAAAAGTGAGTGTGAAACACACATTTAATTATTCCAAACGTTTTTTTTTTTTTTTTGAATGAAACTTTGGCTGTGTAAAAAAATGGCAGATGATAGATATATTGGAGATGATGATCAAAGTTGGGAAGGATACTTATATATAGAAATCTTTCACTTCAGCCCCTGAAATTCTTGCAACCCATCAAACACAACCAAAAATTCAAAGTTTTACTCCATGTGTTAAAAATGTTTAAAAAAATGTTTTAAAAAAATGAGATTTAAAAAAAAATGTGTTAAAATTTAATTATTAATGAAATTTTAGTTTGGGTTAAAAAAAATAAAAATAAAAAAATAAAAAAAATTGATCATGGTCGCCCTTACTGGGGCACCCAATCGCCTGAAGATCGCTGGAGAGAGAAAGCTGACGTGACAGGGAAAATGAAGGGGATTGAATCCCCTTACTGAACCAGCCTTATAAGGTTATATAAAACAGGACAATGACACGATTCACAACTCACAAGTCGTGTGTTATAATTATGCACAAAAGATATAGCTAGGTACACACGTTCAATGCACACTACAACAAATTTGTCATTTTACACGCTTTTTTTTCGCACTTTACAAGATGTGAACTTTTTTTTTAAAGATATTCACACTTAAAATTGTTAAAAGTGTGAATAATTGTTTCAATATCCTTACACTTAAAAGTGTTAAGAATTTTAATTTTACACTTAAAAGTGTGAAGAATTATTTCAAAATCAAAATCACCACATTTAAAAGTGTGAAGAATTATTCTTAAACTCTCACACTTAAAAGTGTGAAAATATTCATAAAGCTTCACACATGCTATATCCAATTAGTTCACACGCATGCTAGTGTAAACTTTTTGATTCTTCACACTTTAAAGTGTGACTACATGCTCTAAGAGCATTTACATCAATAACTTGGGTTAAAGTTTAACATTGTTCACTTCAGCGTCACATCAGCTTTAACATTTCACCTTAACATCCCAAAAAACACCCACATCAATAACATCCCAAGTTAAACTTTAACATTTCACCTTAACATCCCCAAAAAACACCCACATCAATAACATCCCAATTTTTTGATTTTTTTTTTAAGCCCTTAACGCCCGTTGCCAGCCCAACGTTGGTCCCTTAACGCCTATGTAACGCCGATCCTCCAAAGGTATAACGCCCGTTAACGGCGTTAAATCGGGTATAACGCCTGTTATGGCGTTACCGTTGTACATGCTCTAATAGGTGTGAGTATGTTACGTAGTGGCACATTGGTAGTTGCTTCAGTATATTTAGCAAATGAAATGACGTATCAAGAAACACATACCAATGATAGATGTAACAGCCTCTTTTACGCATTAAGAAAAAGTTCGAAAACTGATATTTCGTCCATATCAAAATAAATGTTTATCGCATAATGTTTTAGGAAAAATCATACTAAGTATACTTTTCACGAATCAAATATATCATTCACATCCACTTAAAACTCTTTTGATTTGTTAAAACACAAAGTGGTCATTTATTTTAGAACAACCTAAAATAGAAAGTTAAAATTTATTTTAAGATATAACGAGTATACTTTTAAGTTTTAACGATGAAACTAATCATAATATGATTAAATAAATAAATAAATACAATAACTATGCAAATGGGTGAAGTATTTCATCAAAAATCGAAGTATCTTACTATTATATAAAAACGAATGCATAGCTAGAATTTTGCCAAGTCAGCTTGGAATAGTTTGTAACTGTTTCATCCCACCCACCTTTTCTTCTCTTCTTTGACTATAACTTCCATCTTTATCACTTCTTCATTTCATTTTTCTCTCATCTCTCTTGAGTTATTGATTCATTTCAAATAACTATTTTCACCTACTTCTTTTCTTTTTCTCTCTACAAATCCGGCCAAGGAAAATTTTCTGATGGACGAAAGAAGCTTATGTTTGACTTTAATCATGTTTCTAGCACCTTGACTTGTCGATCTGACATTTTTTCTCTGACGACATTTCATGAAATTTGTAAGTTATACTTAGGTCTATTTTTACTTTGAGATTTGTTTGGTTTATGTTTTTGTTGCAGATATTTGATTTTGGTTTCCATTTGATTTGTATCTCGTCAGTTATGGTGAGGTGCTGATGGGATTAAAAGAAACAAGCCAATAAAGAAAAGGTAAATCTAATCATTTTATAGCTTTTCTTAACAATACTAGGGAAAAAAAAAAGAAAAAAAAAAATAGTATATGCAATATTATTCTAACTATTTGATTTTTCCTGTCTAGATTGCAAGTTCACTCAACAAGTAAGGGTATGATGTGATGTGTGGTATACGTGGGTTTTTAGTAAATTTTGTAAATGTTAATTTCGGTTTTTATTTGCCAAGAAAAAAAAAGTCTTAAACAAGAGATCAAGAATCAAGATCACGACTAAGCCTCTCCTTGGCTTGTAATACCCACGACAGAAAATGAAACTCACAACCAAGACCACCTTGAGCCAACACCCACGATACGACTTCCTTGATTACAGCAGCTCCACCACACCTACAAATCTTTCATTGAAGTTCTCTGATGTCGACAGAAAAGTGGCCAAGAAAGGTTGGCCGTCACTTGTGATTGAGTGCTCGGGTTTATGTGATATTTTAAATGTGTAAATGGTAGTTAATTATTTAGAATGTATGGAATTAAATGAGAGAGATGAAGTGGGAGACAAATGAGAATGATTAAAGAGGTCATGATTGAGATAAGTGGGAATATATTTGGTGTGAGTGGGGAAAAAATAAAAGAAAGAAAAAAAAATGATGTTTAGTGTTTTACACATCTTCGATATTTACCTTGTGTATATATATTTTTGACTGCTTACCTGCTTACTCGATAAGGTCAATTATGTAGGGGATAAGGTTTTTATTTGGATTATAAAATGCTTTTTCAATTGATGATTCACGTAGCATGTTGGGGATTATAGTGTTTATGCTGAGTTCATATTTGATACGTCTGGTTAAGTTGTAAAACCCAAAACTTTCCAACTCACACTATCACCCACATTTACTTTCCAACTAAAAATATCATACACTTTACTTTTACAACTCACATATCACTCAACCACACTTTACTTTCCAACTAAAACACAATTAAGTACCCACTATTAAAGAAAGTGACGGCCAAGAAAAAAAAACTCCAACCCATTCCATACGAATTCAGAGAAACATGCAAAAAGTATGATTAAAAACCCATTCCCATTAAACATTTGTACAGCCATAAAAAACCGAACATGGAACCACCTTGGGCCGTGCTTAGCACGGCTTAAAAGAATTCCCTAGTATTATTTATGCTAAAAAGAGATATATTGTTTATTTGTGGAGCTGAATAATGATACATGCTAATTATTGTGTTACTGTATGTAGCAGACTTCTACAAAATGCAAGAAACTAAAATTGTTAAAGCTATATATTATTGAAGGGATGAGTTATTCATACGGGGGCTATATTTTTATATATACCCCCCTATGTTTTTTGTTTTTTTTTTTTTTTTTTTTTTTTTTTTTTTTTTTTTATTTTTATAATTTTGTTTATATCAAAAAGCTATAAACGAAAATGCTTGGAATCTGTAAATATAAAGTTTAATAAGCAAAACGCTTAAAACTCTAAATACCAATGAAATGTAAACTCACAAAAAGCGTATTTATCTTGAAAAGCGGGGACAAAGGGAATATTCCCTTGGGACAAAGTGGCGGTATGGGTAGCAATAGAATAGTGTAACCCATTATTGAAACTAGAACTAACATATTATTATTCCATTTTTAAAAAATTTAGAAACAATTTTTTTCAGAAATATATGAAACAACAAACATAAAATTATTGTGATTGTTTTTTTTTCCAGAGATATATTGTATTTTTGTTTACTTGAGATGCGTAAAGTGGGCTTGTGATATGGAGGATTATTGGCCCACCAGATCAAAGTCATAACCTAAAAAGGTGCTAAGAATTAAGAAACCTTATTGTGACTGGTCTTTTCATGATGCATATACATTAGTACTGGTATTAGACTCGTTTTTTCGTGCTTTTTCCAATTGAGTATTCAGGGAATTTTTTCTACTTCGTCTGAATCTTGAAAAACGTGAAAACGTCGTCGAAACTCAACCGAAAATCACCGTTTTCGCTTTGTTTTCAAACCCTTGTACCTGCAAGACATAATAACACATATCCAACATATTTACAATATAACTTAACGTATTTTATGGTTATTAGTCCGTTTTGGCGTGTTTTTCAGTATAAATTGATGTGTGTTTAAGCACACATCACTCGGGTATGAGTGTGACTGTTTACATCTCACATCTCCCATAGCTTGCTCCGGTGAGATTGAGTATTGTTGTTATTGTACTCGTATTAGACAACATCGTTAATGCATACGACAAAACATAAATATATTTTATAGTTTCGTGTCAATTTGAAGTTCTGAAAACAAGATGACATTTGAGAAATTAATCAGGCTTATATTTTCCAAAGTCATGTATCAATAAGGTTTAACCAAAAAAACATACATGCAAATATAGCCATTTACATTTATGTGTCATGTATCATTAAAAGTTTGTAACATTTTAGCATTTATGTCGATCTAAGGAAAACATAACATGACACTGAATCAACTAGTTTACTTCATGCTCTATATAAAACTAAAGTTTTTTTTTAAGGGTGTGATTCGAACTAACAACCCATGATCGAATTCTGGCATTGGAATTCTCTTGAATGACTCGTCTTTTTTAACAAGCTCCCATGTAAATTGTGTCACCAAGCGATGAATCATGGCTAAAGTTACCATTTTAGCAAGTTCAATACCGGGACACATCCTCGGCCCTGCTCCAAATGCTACGTAGCTAAAAGGTGGCGGCGAAGGTGCATTCTTATAAAACCGGGTCGGATCAAACATGGTCGCGTTTTGGAAGATGTCATTGTCCATGTGTGTCATGGACGCAGACAATAACACCTAAAAACACATAAATGCAAAATCAAGTAAGCAATTTTACGTGTATCATATAATTTCTTGGTTAACTATTAATTATTGTGACATACCTGCCATCCTTTGGGAATTATGAATCCTCCATATTCAATATCTTGCTTAGCTCGCCGAAAGCTTAAAGTCACAGGAGGGTATATCCGCATAATCTCGGATGCTACTCTCCATGTGTATTTCATCTTGGTAAGATCTTCCCATGTTAAAGCTTCTCCCGGTAATTTACTATTCGCAATTTCTTCTTGTTCTACAATTTTGATTAAATAAACTCAGTTTGAAAACGAATAACAATTTTTGTGATGTGGTCTCTTGTGTGAGTGTGGTCTCTACTTTCATCTCTCACTAAAAAATGTAATATAATCTAAACGAGTTTTCAAAGTTCTCGTCACTTCTCTAGAGGAGGAGAAAAATTCTTTCCTTCTCAAGGAAACTAAAAACGGAAAAGTGAGAAAAAAAATTGTACTTATAATTATATGCACAATTGTATACATTTTGTGTTTTTGGAAAGATAAAGAACAAAGATTGCAAAAATTGAGATGTGTTAGTACCTTTAAGTATATTGGAGTAGACAAATTTGTTGTTAGCCAAAAGTCTAACCAAGAAGGTAACAAGAACAGAGGTTGTATCATATCCGGCAACCATCACAACTATGATGTTGTCAATGATCTCCTCATCGGACATTGTCGTTGAAGTATCATCATCACGGATGGTAATCAATGAAGTGATTAGATCTTTATTAGAATCTCCTTGTTGATTTTGTTCTTCTAGTGCCTCCCTTTTTTCACGAATAAGATCTAAAAGCATCGGCACTAGTCTTTTTCTTGCTACGATTCCTCGGTTAAATTGAGTGAAGGGCAAGTTGATTGGAATTGCTAGCACACCTTCAATCATATCTTGGAAAAGTGGTAGCAATTTCTCTCTTTTAGGCCCTCTTTCGATCCCAAAAAGAAGTGAGCAAATTACGTTGAAGGTTAATGTCTTGATCAAGGGTTGCACCTACACCAATCATATGTATACATATACGAACATCGCCAATTAGGAAAATCAATACAAAAAAGGCATACTCGAATACAACATATATAAGTGTATTGTAAGAAATTACACAGAAAAGATTATACCTCGACCACATGTTTGCCATGCCAGTGTGTTTGAAGGTGATGTTGGATCTCCTCGTCAACTTTCGCAACATATTGCTTCAACACTTCAAGCTTCAAAAACGAAACCAAAGCCGCTCTCACTCGTTTATGGTCATGACCAGACAACTCGATTATATTTTTCGTACCTAGTATCCTGCTAATTGATGGTGGTTGTGTATTGGTAAGTACGTTTCCATCACAAGTATATATGAACTTATTAGCACTTGGACCATGTAAAACAACCGTCGGGTATCCAAAAAGACCTGATTTCCAAATGGGACCGTGTTTCGCTATTCTTTCATGAAACCATTCGTCAACTTTGTCCGCTTTCAAGGCCTTTAGAAGGCCGAGGCTCTGCCCTATAACAGGCAGTCCCAAAGAGCCGGGTGGCAATCGATCACCGTGCTTATTATCCTTGAAAATAAAAAACATAGGAAGCAAAAATAACAAGAGTAACAACATGATGAAAACCACCAAATCCATGGCTTGAACTGAAACACAATGTGCTTAGAGAGTAATGGTTGTATATATACAAATTTAGTTGCTCTAATGTTTGGGTGTCTTGTTATGTGATAGGCATCAATGAAAAAAGATCCTCTTCTTATATATCTTGGATAATAGAAAACGATATTTCAATGTAAACTTAAACGTATTAATTAACAATCATTAACATAAAGTCAAAACCAGAGGCGGCCCAAGTAGCCTAGCATGTAGCTTGGTTTCCTCGCCACACTTTATATAAGTCTTTAATCTAGCCCCTGCCTATGCCCCGTAGAAAGACTCAAAGAAAAAAGAAGGGAAAAAAATACATGGAGATGAGGATTGAATGATGACGATGAAGCAGCAGAAACAGAGAAGGAGGAAGACTGGAAGAGAGAAAAAAACGGCGTAACAAAAATGTAGCAGTGTAGTAGACCTATTTTACTTGTAAACTTGATTTCTTGTAGGCCCAATATACATAGGAAGCCTAAGAGCACAAGGTATGCAAGCTACAAATAACACGTTATTGGTATGACACATCAGCGCCACATCATACACCTCTCAATAACTCACCAATAACTAAAACACCCTCCCTCATAACACACCACTAACATATTATTGGGTCCCACAAAATACCCCACTAAAAATATTCACCCACTCACAAGACAAACAAGTAACACACACAAGAATGCAAATGGCATGAGCCATTGCATTGGCTCAAAACCTTTGGCTCACGAATGACACAATCTTTCCGGTATGGTTGGCACACGAATGGCATGCATTTGGCATGTTAAATCTTTTTCATACCGTGTGCTCTAATATACATATGTAGTTAGTGAGTTACTTAAGAAAAACTTGACTGGTATAACTAGGTAGTTTGAGTCATTGTGATATTTTATTGGATAGTTCTATTCTCTTTTCCAATTTTAAAATTTAATATAACTTTGACAATGTCTAAATTGTATCCGGTTTTTATAACTAAATTATGCATTTAAAAGAAACAATTATGTAAATGCTTCGACAGTGTTATGTATATTTAACATGAAAAATATCGCATCAGAATCATTAAAATTGTTAACCACGACCGGCCACCATTGCTCTTGCTTTCTTTGAAGTCTTCGGGTTGTGCGGACAATCTACTTCTTAAGTTTATATCCGACTATGTGAGTATTGTAAGTAAACACGAGTTGTTTCTTTACATCGTTTAGTAGAGGCGTTTTTTTACGTCTCGTCCAGGGCATCAAAAAACTCCAGACCGACCCTTGTATATGCGTTTAAAATCGGTCGAGTTGAACCCTTAGTAACCAAATTTGTGAATTGTATGTTATTGGAAAAAAGTGTTTACGGCCCCCCTCAACCCAAATTCCTGGCTCCGTCCCTGGTCAAAACAAATTAAAAAGTATTATCACACACTTTACAGGAATCATACATAAACACATTTACAATGGCATTGTATTAAGTAAGAAATAATCAGTTTATTTGCAAATTGAGTTATATTTATTTATTTATTTTAGTTATATTATTTTTACCTTAAACATTAATGCCAATGCAACGTTGTTTTTTTAGGTCCTTATCATCGTGACTTCACTCGTCCAGCTTTGGTATTATCGATAGTAAGATTCTTTATCGTTTATGACAAAGTAATATATTTAACTGAAGGGACCAGTAATGTAGTGATACGTGCACAAAGAGGCCACTAATGTTTTCATATTTTTTTGTTTCCCACGTTTAGTTTATTAGTTCCATGCATGTTTCTTATTTAGTAGGCTAGTGGGTTAGGTAGTTATGACACTAATTTGCATCTTTGCTTATAAATTGTAATCTTTGTGTTAGTTATTAATGTGAAGGAAAAGTAAAATGTTTCTAGTTTCTCACTTATTTTTTTGGAGTTTTGTCCGCTCTAAGGGCCTTATCCATTTCGTCTCGTAACTACTTTTTGGGAGATTGACCATCTTTAATCTGTCCCATAACAATGGTGCTTTTATGACTTACTCGACACCTTCGAGAGACTCACCTTCCATACAAGAATCCATGGCCACCAATCATTTTACCGCCCGTTTTCACTGCCTCCCATTTCGACAGCATCTCAAAACACCTTCCAGTCACCACGAATCATTTCTTGCCCAATACGAACAAAAGTCGTCCTTCATTACTACCATGAAAAAAACCGAACCAAAGAACACCAAGGTTCTACCTTCGTTGCCACCGCCACCAACCCACAACCTCTAAATCCGCCCCTCAAATATAAGCCCTCCCACTTTCAGTATGGCGAAACTGACTGAGAAACAAACCAGTGACCAACTTTTGTTACCCAAAAGTTAACTCGTGATAACGTCTCCCATCCCGCCTACACATATGATCAAGTGCTTAAGCCCTGTGGAGATGAAACAAAGACGCGTTGACGGCCATTGTAGCAAGTGTGTGTTGAATTATTTCTCGGGAAACAAGTGCAAACCACCTGCCTTTGTTTTTCTCCAAACCGAACCAGAACCACCCTGGGGACCGACTCACCCGAGATACAAAACCATGAGCCTTGAGGACAAGGCTCGTTTTCAGGCGTGGGGTATTGATACGTGCACAAAAAGACCGAGTTTCATGCAAAATTAGCAACTTTGCCAATATACCTCATGCACGTTTAATGTTTTCAAATTTTTTAGTTCCCACGTTTAGTTTATTAGTTCCATGCATATTTCCTATTTAGTAGGCTAGTTGGCCAGGTAGTTATGATAGCAATTTGCATCTTTGCTTATAAATTGTAATCTTTGTATTAGTTATTAGTATGAAGGAAAAGTAAAATGCTTCTGGTTTCTCTTTTATTTCTTGGAGTCTTGCCCGCTCTAAGGGCCTTGTCCATCTTGTCTCGTAACTACTTCTTGGGAGATTGACCATCTTTAATCGGTCCCATAACATGTAGTCTACAAGTACATCAGTAAAATCCTGTTTAACAGATTAAAACCAGGTCTGAAATCCCTTGTGAATCTAAACCAAAGTGCATTTATCGAAGTTAGATTGATTCAAGATAGCATCTTACTTACTCAAGAGTTATTGAAGAGATAATAGAAGTGGTGGGGTAAAAATGTGTTGTCTAAAAATTGACATTGCAAAGGCTTATGACAGTGTCAACTGGGTATTTTTAAGGAAAAGTTAGATTCATTTTGGGATTCATGATACAATGATTGAATGGATCATGGAATGTGTGACTACTCCAAAATTTACAGTATGTGTTAATGGAGAAAGATGTGGTTACTTCAAAGGGGGAAGAGGGCTAAGACAATGAGACCCATTATCTCCTTATTTGTTCACTCTTATAATGGAAGTCCTCACTCTAATGATGGCTAGGAATGTTCAGTTAAATCCAGGATTTAAATACCATGTTGGCTGCAAAGATCTTAAGTTGACTCATATATGCTTTGCAAAAGATCTACTAATGCTAAGCCATGGAAGTGCAAAGTCTGTAAAGGTGATTAAAGATACCTTAAATGAGTTCAGCAAATGTTCAGGTTTAATCCCTAACATGAAAAAAGGTACTATCTTTTTTGCTTGATATTCTTCTTTTTAAAGTTGGGTGTTTACCAATGAAGTAATTGGGTGTCCCTCGCATCACTAAAAGGCTGGGGATTATGATTGTAAAGAGTTAGTAGATAAAGTGAGATCTAAAGTTAATGACTGGAAGAACAAGTTCTTGTCTTTTACAGGAAAACTACATTTGATTGCATCAATCCTTGCCTCTATGCAAGTGTACTAGGCATCAGTCTTCCTTATCCCAAAAGCCACTGTTAAAGAAATTGACAAGATCATGAAAACATTCTTATGGTGTCAAGGTGAGTATATTAATGGTAAAGCTAAGGTAGCATAGAAGACAATGTGTGCTCCAAAAAAAGATGGTGGGTTAGGTATTAAACCATTGAGTCAGTGGAATGAAGTGTTATTGTTAAAATATATTTTGAATATTGCAGCTAAGAAGGAATCTATGTGGGTTAAATGGGTAAATACTGTGAAGTTAAAGGGGAAGAGTATGTCGGAAGCAGAGTATGAGAAGAATGATAGTTGGATTTGGCTGGTTCTCAAGAGATTGAAAGATAAAATCATACCCCATGTTACCCATAAAATTGGTGATAGGAGAAGTACTTCTTTGTGGCATGACAGATGGGTGTTCATGATTTGGTAGGAAACATTGTTCCAACATCCTATAGATATACTTCAAGGTTGGGAAATGATATCACAGTGGCATATATGATTAATGAAGGTAGGTGGCAGTGGCCTAATGGGTGGTGTCAAGCTTTCCCTCAATTGTTAACCATTGCTGTTCCAAGTGAAGGAAAGTATTGTTGATAAAGTGCAGTGGGAAAAATGGAATGGAGATGTTACTAAGTTCAGTATTAAAACAGTATGGGAAGATATGAGAATAAAAGGACAAAAGGTCAAATGGCTTAATTTGGTATGGTATTCACAGGGTGTTCCAAGACATTCTTTTATCCTTTGGCCTTGCTATCAAAGAAAGACTTCAAACCCAAGACAAATTGATGCAATGGACCCAAATGCTAATATGTTGTGCCTTCTGTGTTCTAAATGTAATGTTCTCACAACCATCTATTTTTCAACTGTGACTACTCAAATGAGGTTTGGTCAAGCATGAAAGATAGAATGAAAATTAAAGGTATAGATAATGAATGGATGAACATCATTGGGAAATTTACTGAAATGCTATGTAATAATAATATCAGGAGTGTGGTTAGGAAGATGGTTCTATCTACAATTGTATATTTCATTTGGAGAGAAAGAAATTGTAGATTGTTCACTGATAAAAGAAATGAATCAAGGAAAATCCTAAAAGAAGTTGTAGACAATGTCAAACTTCAGTTGTTAAGCATCAAAGTTAAAAATTCCATTCAAGTCAAAGCAGTGGCTGAAGAATGGGATGTGTTGTTCAAAATTATTCAATGAAATATTTTCTAGTATGATGCTGGAGGAATGTTGTGTTGTTATGTTCTCCTGTGTATGCTCAAGAGGTTGTGTATAGTATTGTTTGTCATAGTTGGTTGCTTGATCTCTTTTGCGGGTCTACAATTTGGAAGTCTATAACCAATGGAACAGTGTATAGTGCCATTTTTGTGGAGCTTTGACTGAGTTTCGAGATGGTAAGTAGTTTGAGTTTGGGATATTTAACTCTAACTATGCATGTTCTGATAATAACAGGAGTGTTTGGGACTGCTGTCATTAGTTGATTATGTGGTCTTGGTTACTGATCTAAAGTACCGATTTCTGGACATTGTAATGTGTTGATACCTTGTACCTTGGAGTCTTTACTGGTATAACTGTACTCACATGTCCCTCATATGCTTGATCAATTTGGCCTAGGGAGGGAATTGTTTTAAGGTATGTTTGGGACAGTGAGAGGTCTAATTCAGTTTACATGTACCATAAAGTAGGGTTAACCTTTGTGGAGGGTATATGGCCTAGGAGGGGAATGTATGTAGAATGAAATTGAGTGTTGTGAAAGATGAAACTTCATGGTCCATTATTTACATTCCCACGGGAGGTTTTGGATGGTCCTCCCTCAAGGAGTGTGTTCCTAGTTGTGTGAAGCCATTCTTGAGATGGAATTGTAGCATAACTGGCAGAGCCCTTGACTTGGAGGGGTTATGGGTCCCTAACGAAGCCACTCACCTATTCCTACCTTGACTACTGTGGGTGTGGGTTGAATGGTCTTGGTGGGTAGGTGAAGTGAAAATGTAGTTAGATGGTAGGTGCAATTAAGGTGAATTGAAGTTGTTTCTAGTCTGCAATATGGAGATAAATTGCCTGCAGCCTTCTAAGAAGATTGTTCTATATGATATGTTACTGTTTGTGTTTGAGAAAATAGTGTTGTCTTAGTTGTTTGTTTTGTTTGTAGTGTATCAGTTTGATTAGTTTTAGATAATAGGTATGTCTGTTCTCTTGTCTCATTGATGTCACATTATGTTTATTAATATAATTCATCTTTTGCAAATAAAAAAAACAAAAGGGAAATCAAACAAAATAGGTAAACTTGTACTTGTATTTCTTTTAACTTTTAGCAAGTATACAAATCTAAATTGTTCCTAGAAGATAAACCTGAAAAACAAGTACTAAAAAGTAAAAACATTGAAAGTTAACCCGTAAATATTTTGGACCTCGTACCGAAACGAGCACTTCTGAATGTTAAGTTCTTTTTCCATCAACCACACAACTTTCGTTCAACTCGAGTTGTAAAACCATTTTGACATTTTCGTACGATGATGTCATATTTACGCTTTTCCACTTTTGCACATTTCTCATGGTTCATTTGCCTCATAAACACTTCGATTAGCTCAATAATCTTGTCCTCCTCAAGAAATGACTTCGAAACAACAATATCAGGTTTTCTTGGCACATATGATGGCTTGATGTTGCTTTTTCATACTGAATTTTGTACATTGTAAAAAGTAAAAACAATATGGTAATAAAAAAACAAAAAAACAAATAAACAAACAAACAAAAATTATAAACATCGCTAAATCATCAAGCTATATGGTACAAAAATGTTTGTACCAAGAAACAAAAAGAAGTTCAATTTAGTGTGAAAAAGGCGTGGAAAGCCTTAAGAATTGATAGACCCAGAGTTATTTAGTACAGACATGTCTGGTATTCGCATTGTATTCCTAGACATACGTTTATTCTTTGGATGGAAATTAGAGGAAGGCTTAAAACTCAGGACACAATTTCTCGTTGGTACCATAATGATAATATTATGTCCTTTTTGGAAGAGCTGTAAGGATTCCCATAGTCACCTTTTCTTTAGTTGTGATTTTTCTAAGAGTGTTTGGGATAAGCTTAAAGTGATGTGTATGCTTGACGATATGTCATGTGTTTAGGTTGAAGTGGTGTCGGGAATCTTTATAAGGACTGCTAATAATACTCTATGGAGTATTATTAGCACGAACAAAATGGAAGGTTATACCAAAGGGACGAAAGATCGTTAGATACTCTATTCAGTATCATTGTGGAAACAGTTAGATTGAGACTGATGAGCTTGAAGATTAAATACTCTAATGAAGTCGTTAAAGCTGAAGCCATTTGGAGATTGCCTCTGAGAAGTATTTTGAAAAAGTATAGGAATGAGTTTGATAAAAACTATAATGACGGAATCACATAAATACTGGAAGTGGTGGACTAAGCAGAAGTGTTGGGTTGATCAAGGTGTTTGGTATTATTTTAGGAGTCTTCTTATTAACTGTTATTATGCAGGTTCTGTCTATTCTTTGTATTATTATAGGACCATTGCTTTTCACTTTATTTGGGTCTTTTGGTTTTGCATGAACACTAGGTTTTGGAGCTGTAATCATGTATTTCACATTGGTGGTGATATTTCTGATACATATTGGTTGTTATGGATGGATAATTGCGGGCTATGCACTACAAGTGAAAGCTGGAACTTAGGTATGTTTTCTTATAGTATTTTTGGTGTAGTTGAAGTGCCAAGTACTTTAGGCGAGCATTACTTTGGGTTTTTTGCAAATAACCTGCGCTGGCTTGCTTTTAAGGGTGTTTGGATGTTCAACAGTTTTGCTATGCACTACAGGGTAAACCTGCACTGGCTTACTGATTTGGATGGTTGGTTTATGGGATTTTTAGGTAGTTGGCTATGCACTACAGAGGTTACTTTTAACTTATGCGCTGGCCTGCTGTATGATTTTTGTTTGGAATATGGGTCTATTTGGGATATGTTGTGGTGGCGCCATATTGATTATATGACCTGCAATTCTAAATCTACTGAATACTATACACTTTTTCCTTGGTCAAAGTTTTTCCCACAAGGTTTTATTTGCCAAGGTTTTTTTAATGAGACAGGGTGCTTGGGTGATCCCTTATTTGGTGTTCATCCTGTATCAATAATGTACCAGGATGAATCATAATATGTGGTATTCAGTTTCTAGTTGTTTGATGAGTTCCGGCTGCATTGTAATCTCTGGGACAAGCTATGAAGTTGTCTTGGGATGCAATGGATTACTCAGACTCAAGCTTCTTGTGATTTCAGTTATGTATGATGACTTCCCATTACTCAGTTTTAGCACTTTAGCTTTCTATGTGATATCCTCACATGGTGATGTTTTGATATGCATTGGTTGGTCCCTTTGTATATTGATGATTCAGAATGTGATGATGTCCTTAGATCAAGCCTTCTTATCTGCTATAACTATGTTTTGGGGTTTGTCTAGCTTGTCATTAGTGTCTGGTTATTTGTTTATTTTAGTCATCGCAACACTTTGTTAGAGGGGAGGGAGTGGTCTCGGGTTGGGGGTCGGTGCCGATCGGGTAGATCGGTAACACCTCCCCAACCCCATCGGTTAGCGAAAATCGGTGATTGGATCGGTTTGGGAAGCCGAGCGTGGTGAGGAGAGTTTGTTTGAAATTGTGACCGTTGGGGGAGAATTTGCAACGGCTAGTTGAACCCAAAAAAAATAATAAAAAAATAAAATAAAATTCCTTTAAAACCAAACTAACCCAAAACTCATTTCCCACACCTTTTTAAAACCCCCACATTCATATTTTAAAATCACAACCCATTTTCACAAAATCATCACAACCCATCTTTCAATTTCTCATAAAATCCCAACCTTTTTATCATCAAAATGTCTTCCGATTCTTCCGAATTCGAATACGTTATTCCGTCTTCGTCCGACGATCTATCCACGGGTAGCTCGATGCAAGTTATGCTTCAAGCTGCTCAGTTTCTTGAAGACACGGCAAGCTCTAGCTTTCAAAGCCGTTGTAGCATAGATCGTCATCGGGAAATAGGTCTTCAAACTCTAGAGAATGATTGGTTCGTTGAAGCACCAAAGTACAACGAAGTTTACTTTCAAAAAAAAATTTGAATGGAGAAAAGCATGTTTTTGAAAATAGTGGGCGACATTGAAGCGAGATACCCATATTTTCAAGAAGGTTATGGCAGCGATTGAAAAAGTTTCACGGCGAAACAAAAATCACATCGGCCGTTAGGCAACTCTCATGGCAATCCCGATGAGTATGATGAATATTTATGCATGTGCGCAAGAACGTCACGTGAAAGTCTTGATTATTTTGTGAGGCCGTCATTCGGTTATGCGGTCGAGAGTACCTACGTAGGCCGACAACACACGACCTTGCACGCATTTTCCAGACCCATGAAGCGAGACATCACATCCACAGGATGCTTGGTAGCATCGACTGTACCAGCGTCAAATGGAAAAATTGTCCTAGAAGTTTGAGAGGGAAATATACGAGAGGTGACTATGGTGTTCCCACTATTATGCTTGAAGTCACCGCGTCACAAGATATGTAGATTTGGCATGCTTTTTTTGGTCCCTCGGGGTCAAACAACGATATCAACGTATTGAATCACCGCCTTGTATCTTACGAGCGAAATGGAGCGGCGATGAGCAGTTCATTCCCGTGAATGGGCGCTTTTACAAATGCGGCTACTATTTGACAGATGGAATCTATCCTAAGTGGTCCACATTTGTTAAAGTATACCCGTATCCAACCGACCCAAAGGAAAAGAAATTTAAGAAGTTACAAGAGGGGGCGAGAAAGGATGTCGAGCGAGCTTTTGGTGCTCTTAAAGGAAAATGGAAAATTCTCGATCGACCTCTTCGAGCTATGACCAAAGCGAAGATTGCCAATCAGGTTCATGCGTGTATTATTTTGCATAATATGGTTATAAAAGCCGACGGGAGGGCAATCTCACCGGTTCACATAATGGATGAGCCGGTCCAGCCAGTGTTCGACGACAGTGTGGTAGCGGAGTTACTAGACGAAGTTCTCCATGACCGCCTTCGATATGATATCACGGAGCACGTAGCACGTCAATACTTGCCGCATCTCGATGATTAGTGGGGTTTTTTTTTTAATCTAGTTTTTTTTAAGTATTATGTAATGTTTCTTTTTTTTAAGTATTATGTAATTTTTTAGGGCAAATGACAAAAATCGTGATCGACTTGACATTTATGTGATTGTGTGTAGCCAAACTATTTTTTCTTATTGTATGTCTTGAACTTTCAAAATTTGATTATTGTGTGTATTTTGTGACCATTTTACCCTTAATTTTTTCAAAATTTGAAGGGTAAAATGGTCATTTTACATGACAGAATAGTCACAAAATACACATAATGATCGAAATTTGAAAGTTCGGTACATACAATAAGAAAAAAAATAGTTGGCTACACACAATCATATAAAGTGTCGAGTTCGATGCATTTTTTTGTCATTTGCCCAATTTTTTATTAAGTCATTGTTGAATGTATTTTTTATTTTTAATGAAATGTTATGTTTTTATTTTAATATTATATGTGATTTTATGTATTAAAAATATATAGAAAAAAAAAAGAAATTGGGTAGGATTGAGTACCACTCTTTCCACTTTGGATAATGTTAGGGTAGAATTGGGTAGTTTTAAGTTTGAGGGTTTTTATTGGATAGAGTTGATGTGACAATTTAGGTAGTGTTGGGTATTAGGTGACCACTCCCTCCACCCTTATGGATTTGGGGTTGTCCAAATTTGTATTAGTCCTTTGTTTCCTAGGCAAGAGATGATTTTGGTAGGGGTTGTCTTGCCATTTTCTTTTTCTTGTGCTATCCCTCGTAAATAACTTTTCATTTTATTTAATCTAGTTTACCTTTGTAAATAAAATAAAATAAATAAATCATCAAGCTATACAAATGAAATATATAAAGGATAATGACAAAAATACTACTTTTAAGATACCTTTTCTACCAAATACCTATTCTTCAGCCAAAAAGGCAATTGACACAACTACAACCCACGGAGAAAAGATAAAATAAACATCTTGAATAATAAGAACTTTATACCTCGTGAAATTTTATTTCTCAAGGTCTTGGCGAAAATTAGTCTTTAGAAAATGAATATTTGGTGAAGAATGGTTCTGAAAATAAGTATCTTTGTCATTTTCCCTGTTGGAAATGTATATATTTACAAACATGTGAATGTCCGGATTCGAACTCGTGACCATGGGATTGCACACATTAGCGAATGAGAATTAAAGTTAATAATTAATGTTTATGTTTACGATTAATTATTACACATTAAGTCCGGTTAACGATCGTTAAGTATTTAACGGAAAAATGACTAACGAGCGTTAAATGGAAAAGAGAAGGACTAGAAATGGAAAACTTGGAAAGTTATGGGTTTGGCTTTGGGCTTTCCATCATGGCCGGCCATAGGGCCTCTCCTAGGCCTAATTCCCTAACTTGTTCCCTAAGTTTACCTACTAGTATATAAGGAGGGTTAGGTTCTAGGGTTTCATACACTTGTGCATTGAATTAACCCTAGATCTCTCCTCTCCTCTCTCTAGTCCATAATTCGGCCGAACACCCCAAAGTAAGGGAGTTTGGTTTCGTTTTTCTTAAACGAGGACTTGTGTTAGATCTAGCAATCGCTTGATTCGTTTGGTTAATTCGTGTGTACAAGAACGTGGTTGTAAGACATTATTCTTACACCAATAAGTACTTCTTTGGTTTGCTTTGCTCGAGGGTTGTTTTGCTTTGCTCGAGGGATTTGATATTCGCAAGAGATACGTTACGCATACTTTCCGTTAATTAATTTATTTGTTATGATCTTTAGTCTTCTGTACTCTTGATGTCTTTATGTTTTATTGTATTTTATATATCATAAACTCAACAAGTGGCATCACGAGCCTTGTATTACAAGTAATTAATTACTGAAACACATAATTAAAATAAACATGAATGTGTTATTATTTGTATGCTTAGATCTAGGGTTTGCAAAACCTAAACCCTAATTATTTAGGGGGGCGTTTTTTTTATGATGCCCTAATTAGGGTTTTGTAAACTATTGTTTTAATTGGATTAGAAACCCTAGGATGCATGCAACTTTATGTGTATATGCGTAACTTTGATTTAATTGCATTAATTGTTAAGTGTAATTTTATGTCCATGATAATTACATGCATGTTTTATCATGGATATGCTTTTATTGTATGTCTTTCATGTTTTAAGTGATATACATTAAATTATGATAGATCTTAAATTGGGGAAGACCTCAATAATTATTTTTAATCAATTATGTGCTATGTGGTATATATTTAGTTTTGACTTACGCAATCGATGAATCGATGCATGTGGTTCACCTTGTACATAGATGAAAACGGGTGGAAGTCTTAATTAAATATATGCATATTGACAGATATAGAATTGGTTATTAATAGGATTTATCAAAACCATTTGCATGTGGCTATTTGATATGCATGACTTGTATTTGTTATGTATTCATTGTTTATTTGTTTATTTTTTTCAAATACTTGCTTGTTTGTTATGTGTAACAAGGGTATTTTTATAAGAAAAATAAACTGACCTAAACAATGGTGAAACATGTAATTTTTAAGAATAGTAATCATAATCGTTTAATTGATTGATGACTTTGGTACAAATGACTAAACGGCTCACCCATGAGAATGAACTAATAAAAGGGGTTTAAAGAAGTGCTACAGTCACTTGAATGGATGTCTAAGGTTGTGCTTTAGCACGTACACTGTCCTCTCACTGTAAGTTCGAGTGGAGCTACTTAGTAAGTCATTAAATGTGCAAGCTCATCTTAAGGGCGAATTCGTGTTGATTCCATGCGCCACTTAGGTGGTAATTATCCGAAACACTAAGTGTTTACACTTATGCAAAAGTACGGTATAATGGATGATAATTAACACTAATTCCTTGATTGGTGAACCCAATACCTCAATTAAAGTTTGATGATGAAAAGCTTATACATTAAAACAAGATATAAATGTTTTAATAAAAACTATGCTACAAAGATGAATGCATGACATCTTTGTACATATTTGATTCAACATCAAAACTAATTACCCTTTTAATTTAAGTTATATGCCATCCAACGAAACGGAAACACCTAAGATTACTTTCTATTTGCGTGAGAACGTGACTTAGATCTTGATCGAAGGGTAAAATGTCCACGTGTCGTGAGAGCGGGCATGGACGATTTTGCGGTTTCTTAAGTTGGACAACTTAATTGAGTTAGGCAGGTGAACTGGCAACTCAATGCATAAGATGGGATAAAACATGTTTACATGGCGATTGATATTGGCTATATGTAAATCCCATAAATCTAGGAATTGCAATTGAAATTGGCAATTGAGCAAATGCTCTACCATTCTGTATAAGATTCATCACTAACAGATCAACTGATGTGATGAGATTATGACAATTTGGATCCTAGTTTTCAATAAATATTAATGGGTTATATGAATATGAACCTTGGGTATTTAATTGTTTATTGAAAAGGAAAATTATCAAAATACTAATGATGGTTTTTTTAACTTTTTATGTAGATGGCTCAATCTGATAACACCATGAGCTTACTAAGTGCCGCTTTCAAAGATATGATTGGAAGGGACAAGCTGACTGGCCCTAATTTCAATGATTGGCATCGTTCACTTAGGATCATCCTTCGTGTTGCCAAAAGAGTTGAAATTTTGACTACACCTCTGCCTAATGCTCCTCTCGACACGGCAATTGCTCTTGAACAAGAGGCATATCGTGTTGAATATGAGAAGCATAATGATGTGGCGTGTCTAATGCTTTCGGGGATGTCCGCTCAATTGCAAAAACAATTTGAGCACTATCCGGCTATGAGCATGCTAGATGAACTCAAACGTATGTTTGAGAAGCCACCAGCATGAGCGTATGAACTAATTGAAAAGGTTCACCGCCGCAAGCAGTGGAGGTTGGCAAATCTGTCTCGACCGTCCTAGAGATGAAACATCACTTGGACCAATTGGAGAAGCTTCGGTACGTGGTTACTCGAACGATGTATGTGTCGGACTCATCAATCATTCCCTTAATCAAGAACGATTTGGTGATTTTGTCCGCAATTTTAACATGCATTGCACGGGGAAGACAGTGAATGAGTTACATGCAATGCTTGTAGACTACGAGAAGAGATTGCCAAAGAAGGCTCTACACTGTTGTACTCGCAATACAGGGTGGTAGGGTAAATAAGCCTAAGCCGCAAGTAGATAAGAAAGGGAAAGGAAAAGGAAAGGGGAAGCAAGTTGTCATCCCACCAGCTCCTAAGAAGAACCACGGAAAGAAAAAAGAGAATCCTAAGAAGGATTTGTCTTGCCACCACTGCAACCACTCACGTGTCCTGGAAGCGGAACTGTCCATTTTATCTGAATGAGTGCCTTCAGAATAAAAATAAGATGGTGCCTAGCTCATCAGGTATTTTTATGTTTGAATTATTTTCTTTTCCTCATAAGTTAAATTCCTGGATATATGATACAGGATGTGGTACTCACATCTGTAATACATCGCAGGGACTTAGAGGGGCGAAGAAGCTGACCTGTGGAGAGAGATACTTGTACGTTGGAAATGGAAAGCGTGCAGTTGTCGAAGCCATAGGGACTTTTGATTTAGTGTTGCCTTCGGGCTTAATTTTAGAACTAAATAATTGTCATTATGCACCCTCCATTGTTAGGGGTGTCATTTCAGTTTCTTTGTTAAAAGATATTGGTTTTGTGCACACTTTTACCAGTTATGGAATTTCAGTTTCTTTAAATAATGTTTTTTACTTTAATGCAATTCCTATGCTTGGTGTGTTTGAAATTGATATGGATGGTTGTATATCCAATGAAAATAATTCGTTGTATAGCATTAGCAATAAGAAGAGCAAGTCGAACTGTGACTCTTCTTATCTTTGGCATTGTCGCCTTGCCCATATTGGCAAGAAACGCATGGAAAAGCTGCAACACGATGGGCTTTTACAAACGGTCAATGATGAATCATTTGACAAATGCGAGTCTTGCATTGCTTTGGGAAGATGACAAGGAAACCTTTTCACCACAAGTGGAAAGGGCTTCTGATCTACTTGGATTGATACACACTGATGTGTGTGGTCCACTTAGACATGTGTCAAAACGTGGTGCTTTCTACTTCTTAACCTTTACGGATGATTTCGGTCGTTATGGTTATGTTTATTTACTTAAACATAAACATGAAGTCTTTGAAACATTTAAGGTTTTCAAAAGTGAAGTAGAATTACAACTTGGAAAGAAGATTAAAGCTCTTCGATCCGATAGAGGTGGTGAGTATATAAGTCAAGAGTTCAAAGATTACTTAGCTGAGTGTGGAATTATCCAGCAACTTACATCTCCTTATACTCCACAGCAAAATGGTGTATCTGAAAGGAGAAATCGTACCTTACTTGACATGGTACGATCAATGTTTGAACTTACGACTCTTCCTTTTACTTTTGGGATTATGCCCTTGAAACTGCTATTCGCATTTTGAATATGGTTCCAACGAAGAAGGTTGTTAAAACTCCATATGAAATATGGACTGGAAAAGCTCCCAACTTTTCTTACTTAAAGGTCTGGGGATGTGAAGCGTTTGTTAAACGTGACACACTTGATAAGCTCCAAGCCAGATCTGTTAAGTGTATCTTTGTAGGATACCCTAAGGAAACTATGGGTTACTATTTTTACTACCCGGTGAGAACAAAGTCTTTGTGGCTAGGTATGGAGATTTCCTTGAAAGGAATATCATATCTCAAGAACTCAGTGGGAGAGTATTTGATCTGGAATATGATCAAGAAGATACAACACCTTCTGAAAATACTAGCCAACTTCAAGAAGAACCGGAAAGCTTAGGTGCTCCTCCTGAAGTTGTTCCCATTCGTAGGTCTGAAAGGACTATACGTGCACCTGACCGTCTATGTTTAAACGTAGAGGTGGAGGAAAATATGGTTGGGGATCTTAATGAACCTGCCAACTATAAGGCTGCCATGGTGATCCGAAAAGGATAAATGGTAGATTGCTATGAATGGGGAAATGCAATCCATGAAAGATAATGATGTCTGGATTGAAGTTGACCTTCCTCCCAAGGCTAAGGTCGTTGGGAGTAAGTGGATCTTCAAAAAGAAAACTGACATGGATGGCAATGTACACACCTACAAGGCTCGTCGGTGGCTAAAGGTTTTACTCAAACCTATGGCGTTGACTACGAGGAGACATTCTCTCCTGTAGCGGACATAAGAGCTATTAGGATTCTCATAGCTATAGCGGCACACTATGACTATGAGATTTGGCAAATGGATGTCAAAACTGCTTTTCTGAATGGCCGTCTAGATGAAGACATCTATATGGCACAACCGGAGGGGTTTGTGAATCCATTATTTCCTAACCGTGTATGCAAGCTTAAGAGGTCCATTTATGGACTAAAGCAAGCATCAAGGCAATGGAATAAAAGATTCGATGGGGAAATCAAAGGTTTTGGATTTACTCAGAATCTTGATGAGCCATGTGTATATCACAAAGCTAGTGGGAGTCATGTTACTTTCCTTGTTCTGTATGTCGATGACATATTAATCATGGGAAATCATATACCAAGTCTAAACGAGGTGAAAGCCTATCTTGGTAAATGTTTTTCCATGAAGGACTTATGGGAAGCAGCATATATCCTTGGAATCAAGATCTACCGGGATAGATCAAGGCGGCTAATTGGTTTAAGCCAAAGTGCTTACATTGACAAAATATTGAAGAGATTCAATATGCAAAATTCCAAGAAGGGATTTTTGCCAATGCAAGTGAATCATGGTTTGAGCAGCCAAGGTTGTGCTTGAACACCTGCAGAGGTGGCACGTATGAAGAAAGTTCCTTATGCTTCGGCTGTAGGATCTATCATGTACGCGGTACGATGCACAAGGCCTGATGTGGCGTTTGCTCAAAACTTGACCGGTCGGTATCAACAGAATCCGGGTGAAATTCACTGGACTGCTGTTAAGCATATTCTCAAGTACCTTAGGGCTACAAGAGATATGTTCATAGTGTATGGAGGAAATCCATGTCACAATTCTCAATTTTTGGTCATTTCTCAAAACAATTCATGCCTCACAATTTCATCATTTATCGTAAACTAGGTTTGCGTGTTCCAAATTCGCGTAACCTTAATGGTTTAGCGGCGAATTCATGATCATATCATCACGAACATTTCATATGGACTAAGTTTAGTCTACATTTCATTAACATCATTTGCATCATGTTAATTCATTCATGACATTACATTTCACATTAAACGCGTAAATTTTATATTAAATAATCGTTATCGCGTGAGTTATTATTTTGAATATTTAATCCGTTACTTTCAAAAATGATCCCGATGTAATTTTTATACTTACATTTAGTTATATAAACTATATTTTGAGTTTAACAAGTGTTTTGAATTTATTTCGTATACAAGTCGTTAAATTTATATTATTACGACGTGTTTCTTAAAAATTATACGATAATTATTTTATCACCCAAATTTCACAAGGAATGTATTTTAACAATTTTTATTATCTCATTACATTCTATTTTGACCTATTAAAAACTTACTTGTACCAAAAATTTCTATTTACCTTTACTTGTACATTTTCTACATAATTACTTACACTTTCTTACCAATTTATTCAAGTAAACATTTATATAACATCTTAGTAAAAAAAAAAAAAAAATATATTTTGGAGACAAAAGCTCCCAAAAATCCGGCCCTATAGGGTGGTATTTATTTGATTGGTATGGTTCATGATTTCTTTGATATATACATGTACCTAAAGTCTTATTTACACAATTTACTCATACACTTCATTATTATCAAGTCAAAAAGGTTTCTTCTCTTTGTTCTCTCCATCTTAACCGGCCATATAGGGGGTTCTCAAGGAATCATCATTTTTTTTCTCAAGCACAAGCATAACAATCTAGTTATCACTCTTTATAAGGTTTTGAAATAAAAACCAAGAGTGTTTAGGATAATCCTTGTTACTTTCACCTCATCATATTCATTTGTAAGCATATTTCTTTCATTTTTCATGTTTCCTTATCATTTCATATTCATCTTTTCATTTTTGGAGCAACATGCAAGACATATGTGATTTATACCATTTTTCATGCTTTTTAGATATATATATATACATAAGGTCATCCTATAAATATTCCCATAGTATTCTTTGGTCTTGATGATGATTAGGAACCCATGACACCCTAAGAAGGTGTATGGTAGGATTAGATTAGTTTTGGAGTTGATTTGAAGGGATTAGAATAGGTTTTGTCGGAGAAAAACTATTTTCGATACGTATAAAAGAGGTTCTGTCCTTGTTTCATTTTTCTGGAAAAACCGACAGTTGGTACGAAACTTTGGCCTTGATTTTTAGAAAATATACTTTAAAACGAATCCGTGGCCGCTTGAACGGATAAAAACGGAGTTATAACGAAGCCGTGGTGAATTTTTAAAGTTTGGCGACGAAATAAATAGTTTTCTGAAATTTCAGCAACATATATTTATCTTGTTCGGTCAAAACGAGCCTTAAGCTTCACAAATTATTTCGACTTCTCAAAAATATATTAGTTTACTTCGATCCGAAGCTAAGGACGTATTATACGTAGAAAGCGGATTTGAAACGACAAATATATGCACGTTTTCAAAAACTTGCCGTAACTATTATTTTCTGAAAATCTATATTATTTTTACGATACAAGTGTTACGGTAGCTGTAACGTCCCTGTTGAGGGCTGTTTTTAACAAGGTTGTGAAACTTTTTAGAACGAATTGTCTTCTAGTAAAATCAAGTTCACCGGGCATATTTTTTCAAAACGACAAGCTGTTTGTAAAGCGGAGATGTAGTAAATTATTTACGGATGTTCAAACTTGGCCGAAACTCATTTTTCTGCACAACAATTAGCCAAAACCACCATCTTTAACCTTTATTATCTTTATGTTCGAGACCTTTTGGACGAAAACTCCTGAACTGAAACTTCTAAATATCGATACAAACTTTCCAAAACCGTCGAGTTCGTTCTCTAACGATCGACGTACACCGTTCTGACTAGTTTTCGAAGCCATTTTGTTAATTTCATGATATTCCGACGACATTGTTTTTCGACGAAAAGTGAAAATTTCACCATAAATCATTATAAAACCATTGTAGGATGACATTTTGACGTAAAAACTTGTAAAGTCATTTTTGAAGGGTCAAGACGTCAAACGAGTATTTTTCGACGACAAGTAATATTTTTCAAAACTCGTAAATGGTATAAATAACATACGAAATGCATGCATAACATTACATTGCAACTCATTACATATCATATCATTCATAATAGGTCATTTTCGAGATTCACGCTATATTTCAGTGTATCCACTTTTGTCATCGTAATCATTGCAACAGGTGAGTTTCATGGCCCCTGCTTTTACTTGTTTTCATAACCTTTTTGGGGGAGATACATGCTCAAATATTTCCATTTATTTTCACAAGTACTTTAACTTATATGAATTACCGTGAGTTCATAGCCCCATTTTTACTCTTTTAACTGTTTTACAAACTCTTGGGGGAGATACATGCTACATTTTTAACCGAACACAAATGCTTTGAACTGTATGCTATATCCGAATGTTTTATTATCACTAAGTATTTGCCATGTTCGAAGTCCCTACATCATGAACCATTAGTCACTTGCGAGTGAGCGCGAATATTGTGAATAGGCCTATTGGAATTAACACTCCCGCTCTTATTGACCCAGTTAGGGAAAATCGAGCGCACTATATTTGAATCATTAAGGTAAGTTGGCAAATTACCTATTAGGGCGGCGATGAAACGATGATTACCAATTTTTATTGGTGCGATGTTTACGCTTTGGTGTCATGAACTTAGTGAAATAAATACGATGTTGTTTTTAACGATGAGTGTGAAACGATTTAACTCACACTACGATGATTGTGTACAAACGAATTAATTAAACCTATGGTTTTACGTCGAGTTAGGTATATTGTGAATTCATTTGACGATGTGTGGTTGAATATAAACTATATATACATTTCGGCAATGGGTTGTGAACACACAGGTTGCAAGTTTTGTATGGGCGGGACTTGGAACTGAGTGGATTTACAATGCCTTTGCTGCATAAACGATTTCGATACATTGAGTCATGCACTATTTTGTGAATTCATTTGACGATTTCTGTTTGAACATAAACTATGCATATTCGGGCAGTGGGTTGTGAACACACAGGTTGCAAGTTTTGTATGGGCGGGACTTGGAACTGAGTGGATTTACAATGCCTTTGCTGCATAAACGATTTTGAAAGGCTTTACATTTCAACTCAAACTCTATGAACTCACTCAACCTTTGTGTTGACACTTTTTAGCATGTTTTATCTCAGGTATCTAAGGCATTCACTTCATGGCATGCATTTGGACACATCATGGAGTCGTGGTGACGACGCGTCTTACTTGGGTTTTACGCACTTTAAAACATCGTTTGAATTGTACAAACTTATTTCCGCACAAGTTGATTTTCATTTGGGACCTACTTTGTAAACTCTGATTATTTTATTAAACCAAACGATGTATTTTCCAAACGACACTTTAGGTCGTTCAATATAACTGTGATTGTGATGCTATGACAGTCAATCCCGAGGAATTCCATTCCGCTGCAAAACAGGTAATTTGGGGGTGTGAGATTGGCATCGAGCTTCGATTATAGAGAACTAGGTTGCATCATTGACCCTAGACTATAACCACATCATCATAGCATCTCATCATATCATTATAAGTGCACATTCTTTATACATGCGGACTTATGACTCAACACCAAACATCATATGAGTCGATTAGTTCAAGCATTGCATAGTTACTCCTAAATTATACATAGCCGGATCACCTATGTCTAATTCAGGAAGAATCATGCAATGAAGGGAGTAGTAGTCTCATATGTGTAAGCAATTCCGTAATCAAGCCAAATTTTCAAAAGATTTTCTTCAAACCACTTGTTTCCAGTTTGATCCGAGTGGCAGTTCTTGTTTGATGAGTTGCAAAGATCGAGCTAGAAACAAGTCGTTACCTAAACCGATTTAGCCTAATCGTATGACAGTTCTTGTTTGATGAGTTGTGGGATTAAGTAAAATCGGTTACCAAAAAGTCTTTTAAAAATTTTGCTTGAGAATGGGAAAGCTTGTCTCATCGAGCCTAATCATAAGAAAGCATGTATTTAGGATGGGAATTGCTCACGATAGCACAGGAACGTATCTTGTGGGACGAGTAACTCATATGCATGAGCATTGACATAATCATTTAGACCATACACGAGCATAAACTTTTAGAACTCTTGTCGAGGTTCGAACCATAGTATCATCGATTGAATCACGAGGACGTGATTCCTCTGACATGGGAAGAATGTCACAATTCTCAATTTTTGGTCATTTCTCAAAACAATTCATGCCTCACAATTTCATCATTTATCGTAAACTAGGTTTGCGTGTTCCAAATTCAGCGTAACCTTAATGGTGTAGCGGCGAATTCATGATCATATCATCACGAACATTTCATATGGACTAAGTTTAGTCTACATTTCATTAACATCATTTGCATCATGTTAATTCATTCATGACATTTCATTTCACATTCAACGCGTAATTTTTATATTTAATAATCGTTATCGCGTGAGTTATTATTTTGAATATTTAATCTGTTACTTTCAAAAATGATCCCGATGTAATTTTTATACTTACATTTAGTTATATAAACTATATTTTGAGTTTAACAAGTGTTTTGAATTTATTTCGTATACAAGTCGTTAAATTTATATTATTACGACGTGTTTCTTAAAAATTATACGATAATTATTTTATCACCCAAATTTCACAAGGAATGTATTTTAACAATTTTTATTATCTCATTACATTCTATTTTGACCTATTAAAAACTTACTTGTACCAAAAATTTCTATTTACCTTTACTTGTACATTTTCTACATAATTACTTACACTTTCTTACCAATTTATTCAAGTAAACATTTATATAACATCTTAGAAAAAAAAAAAAAAAAAAAAGATATTTTGGAGACAAAAGCTCCCAAAAATCCGGCCCTATAGGGTGGTATTTATTTGATTGGTATGGTTCATGATTTCTTTGATATATACATGTACCTAAAGTCTTATTTACACAATTTACTCATACACTTCATTATTATCAAGTCAAAAAGGTTTCTTCTCTTTGTTCTCTCCATCTTAACCGGCCATATAGGGGGTTCTCAAGGAATCATCATTTTTTTCTCAAGCACAAGCATAACAATCTAGTTATCACTCTTTATAAGGTTTTGAAATAAAAACCTAGGGTGTTTAGGTTAATCCTTGTTACTTTCACCTCATCATATTCATTTGTAAGCATATTTCTTTCATTTTTCATGTTTCCTTATCATTTCATATTCATCTTTTCATTTTTGGAGCAACATGCAAGACATATGTGATTTATACCATTTTTCATGCTTTTTAGATATATATATATACATAAGGTCATCCTATAAATATTCCCATGGTATTCTTTGGTCTTGATGATGATTAGGAACCCATGACACCCTAAGAAGGTGTATGGTAGGATTAGATTAGTTTTGGAGTTGATTTGAAGGGATTAGAATAGGTTTTGTCCGAGAAAAACTATTTTCAATACGTATAAAAGAGGTTCTGTCCTTGTTTCATTTTTCTGGAAAAACCGACAGTTGGTACGAAACTTTGGCCTTGATTTTTAGAAAATATACTTTAAAACGAATCCGTGGCCGCTTGAACGGATAAAAACGGAGTTATAACGAAGCCGTGGTGAATTTTTAAAGTTTGGCGACGAAATAAATAGTTTTCTGAAATTTCAGCAACATATATTTATCTTGTTCGGGTCAAAAACGAGCCTTAAGCTTCACAAATTATTTCGACTTCTCAAAAATATATTAGTTTACTTCGATACGAAGCTAAGGACGTATTATACGTAGAAAACGGATTTGAAACGACAAATATATGCACGTTTTCAAAAACTTGCCGTAACTATTATTTTCTGAAAATCTATATTATTTTTACGATACAAGTGTTACGGTAGCTGTAACGTCCCTGTTGAGGGCTGTTTTTAACAAGGTTGTGAAACTTTTTAGAACGAATTGTCTTCTAGTAAAATCAAGTTCACCGGGCATATTTTTTCAAAACGACAAGCTGTTTGTAAAGCGGAGATGTAGTAAATTATTTACGGATGTTCAAACTTGGCCGAAACTCATTTTTCTGCACAACAATTAGCCAAAACCACCATCTTTAACCTTTATTTTCTTTATGTTCGAGACCTTTTGGACGAAAACTCCTGAACTGAAACTTCTAAATATCGATACAAACTTTCCAAAACCGTCGAGTTCGTTCTCTAACGATCGACGTACACCGTTTTACGACTAGTTTTCCGAAGCCATTTTTGTTAATTTCATGATATTCCGACGACATTGTTTTGCGACGAAAAGTGAAAATTTCACCATAAATCATTATAAAACCATTGTAGGATGACATTTTGACGTAAAAACTTGTAAAGTCATTTTTGAAGGGTCAAGACGTCAAACGAGTATTTTTCGACGACAAGTAATATTTTTCAAAACTCGTAAATGGTATAAATAACATACGAAATGCATGCATAACATTACATTGCAACTCATTACATATCATATCATTCATAATAGGTCATTTTCGAGATTCACGCTATATTTCAGTGTATCCACTTTTGTCATCGTAATCATTGCAACAGGTGAGTTTCATGGCCCCTGCTTTTACTTGTTTTCATAACCTTTTTGGGGGAGATACATGCTCAAATATTTCCATTTATTTTCACAAGTACTTTAACTTATATGAATTACCGTGAGTTCATAGCCCCATTTTTACTCTTTTAACTGTTTTACAAACTCTTGGGGGAGATACATGCTACATTTTTAACCGAACACAAATGCTTTGAACTGTATGCTATATCCGAATGTTTTATTGTCACTAAGTATTTGCCATGTTCGAAGTCCCTACATCATGAACCATTAGTCACTTGCGAGTGAGCGCGAATATTGTGAATAGGCCTATTGGAATTAACACTCCCGCTCTTATTGACCCATTTAGGGGAAATCGAGCGCACTATATTTGAATCATTAAGGTAAATTGGCAAATTACCTATTAGGGCGGCGATGAAACGATGATTACCAATTTTTATTGGTGCGATGTTTACGCTTTGGTGTCATGAACTTAGTGAAATAAATACGATGTTGTTTTTAACGATGAGTGTGAAACAATTTAACTCACACTACGATGATTGTGTTCAAACGAATTAATTAAACCTATGGTTTTACGTCGAGTTAGGTATATTGTGAATTCATTTGACGATGTGTGGTTGAATATAAACTATATATACATTTCGGCAATGGGTTGTGAACACACAGGTTGCAAGTTTTGTATGGCCGGGACTTGGAACTGAGTGGATTTACAATGCCTTTGCTGCATAAACGATTTCGATACATTGAGTCATGCACTATTTTGTGAATTCATTTGACGATTTCTGTTTGAACATAAACTATGCATATTCTGGCAGTGGGTTGTGAACACACAGGTTGCAAGTTTTGTATGGGCGGGACTTGGAACTGAGTGGATTTACAATGCCTTTGCTGCATAAACGATTTTGAAAGGCTTTACATTTCAACTCAAACTCTATGAACTCACTCAACCTTTGTGTTGACACTTTTAGCATGTTTTATCTCAGGTATCTAAGGCATTCACTTCATGGCATGCATTTGGACACATCATGGAGTCGTGGTGACGACGCGTCTTACTTGGGTTTTACGCACTTTAAAACATCGTTTGAATTGTACAAACTTATTTCCGCACAAGTTGATTTTCATTTGGGACCTACTTTGTAAACTCTGATTATTTTATTAAACCAAACGATGTATTTTCCAAACGACACTTTAGGTCGTTCAATATAACTGTGATTGTGATGCTATGACAGTCAATCCCCAGGAATTCCATTCCGCTGCAAAACAGGTAATTTGGGGGTGTGACAATCCAGAAGCAGAACTGTCTGTTACAGGTTACTGCGATGCATCCTGGAAGTGTGACAAAGATGATACGAAGTCTCAGACGGGTTACATATTTGTCATCAATGGAGGTGCTGTGGATTGGAAGAGTAAGAAACAGAAAACACTTGCGATGTCTGCTACAGAAAGTGAGTACATAGCGGCGTCTGAGGCGGCCATGGAAGCTGTTTGGATAAGGAAGTTTGTTTCGGGCTTGGTGTTATGCCGTCGATTGAAAATCCTATTAAAGTATATTGTGACAATTCTGCTGCAATTACTTTTGCCCATGAACCTGGAGTTATGAAGGGCACGGACACTATCCTAGACATAATCACTATGTTCGAGAGCAAGTCGAGATAGGTGAAATTGAGTTGCTCAAAGTTCACACAGATGATAACCTAGCAGATCCGTTAACGAAGGCCTTGCCTGGTGAAAAACTTAATCATTTGTCCGATAAGTTTGGACTTCGTTTAGCTAGTAGTTTCATGCCCATCTGTGACTAAGTATTTTAGATAAAAGGATATTGTAAACATTATTATTGAAATGAAATAAAGTATTTTGTTATGTTTATTATTCATTTATTATGATGTTGTCCTATATTTACATGTTTAAATCCTTGAATAACTTAAGTTATTCTAAATAGTCCGTTGTCAATCAATAACATGGGAATGATATTGAATTAAGACAAATCTGAGTATTAGTTAGAATATACTTGAAAGTATATTGATGCGTAGCATGACTAATTTCAGATGATATTCAATGAATTGAATATAGGACTTATCCCACCCGCATGATAATACTTTATGGATCTTTGTCATTAAGTATATCATGGATATTTATCCTCTGACTTGAGATACAAGAGATATGTCATGGATGTAGTGCATTTTTGTGAAGCAATCTAACGCTACACGTAATTGGTAGTTATAAGGGTTGTTTTCAGAAGTGTTGCGAAATTTATGAATCCTGCTTGTAGTCAAAATGGGATTTGTTTCCTTCAAATTTATTTTGAAGTATAATACTACTGGGCCCCTCGTAGGATTGTTAAGATGTTTGTATGGCCATACCCAAGGTCTTCTGTTCAGAAGAATTGGTAATCTTAATAAATCATATAAAGCGAGAAACAGAATAGTTAATTAAGAAATGAGTGAGATCCATATTCTTATTAACATTGTATTAGAAACAAAAGGATGAATATGATGATGAATCATCAAACTTGGTTTTTCTCCAGAAAACCATACACGAGTTGTACCGGGGGCATTGGCGTGTTGCTAGACGCTAACCAATGTGATTTTACGTTTTGTAAATATATCCAACGTTTTGTAAACATATCCAAGTGGGAGCTGTTGGAAATGTATATATTTACAAACATGTGAATGTCCGGATTCGAACTCGTGACCACGGGATTGCACACATTAGCGAATGAGAATTAAAGTTAATAATTAATGTTTATGTTTACGATTAATTATTACACATTAAGTCCGGTTAACGATCGTTAAGTATTTAACGGAAAAATGACTAACGACCGTTAAATGGAAAAGAGAAGGGCTAGAAATGGAAAACTTGGAAAGTTATGGGTTTGGCTTTGGGCTTTCCATCATGGCCGGCCATAGGGCCTCTCCTAGGCCTAATTCCCTAACTTGTTCCCTAAGTTTACCTACTAGGTTCTAGGGTTTCATACACTTGTGCATTGAATTAACCCTAGATCTCTCCTCTCCTCTCTCTAGTCCATAATTCGGCCGAACACCCCAAAGTAAGGGAGTTTGGTTTCGTTTTTCTTAAACGAGGACTTGTGTTAGATCTAGCAATCGCTTGATTCGTTTGGTTAATTCGTGTGTACAAGAACGTGGTTGTAAGACATTATTCTTACACCAATAAGTACTTATTTGGTTTGCTTTGCTCGAGGGTTGTTTTGCTTTGCTCGAGGGATTTGATATTCGCAAGAGGTACGTTACGCATACTTTCAGTTAATTAATTTATTTGTTATGATCTTTAGTCTTCCGCTGTGTACTCTTGATGTCTTTATGTTTTATTGTATTTTATATATCATAAACTCAACATTCCCAATATATAAACATCACTAGTTCCGGTTACGGACGCAAATTTTGTCAAATGATATGCATTTTTTCATAAAGTTTGAAAAGAATGCAATAGTATTATACACTAAGGGCCCGCTTGGTTTAAAGTGGGGAAAGGGAAAGGGAAAAGGAAAGGGAAAGGGAAAAGGAAAGGGAAAGGGAATGCAAAGGAATGAGTGAGGTGGGTAATCAATACCTTACCCCTCAATTTACTCTATAATGGTTCATTACCCATTACGGGGTAATCAATACCTTACCCCTCCCTAACCAAGCACTATATTATGAGTGAGGTGAGCCCTTTTGAATACCTTAACCATTCCCCACCCCCCTTAACCCCTAACCAAGCACGCCCTAAAAGAATATATATAAAAACATAATTTTACACTAGCGATGACGCTTTTATAATAAGCACGTTCATACCACTTTACAATTTTAAGATTTTCTCTGTTTACGTTATTCGATCAGGACGAGCTTTTTGACTTAAATGTGTGCGGCTTCTCCGGGTTAATCTCGGGACCATTTCTGACCACCTCTAAATATACACATCTAGTAATGTTTGAACCCTTAACATTTTGTTTGAAAACCAATGACTTTACTATGCCATTAGATGTTGGTTACCATGTACCTTAATAAATTTCGACCCTTTGTCCCAAATAAGAACAAATTACACGTTTGGTCCCTGTGGTTTGCCCAAAATAACAACTTTAGTCCCTAAGTCACTTTTATTACACCAGCAATACCTAATTTTGAAACTATGCACGCTTTTAGTCCTATTTTGAGAAATAGGGACTATCCGTGTAACAAAAAAAAAACGTAAATAGCTACGGATAGTCCTATTTCTCAAAATAGGGACTAAAAGCGTGCATAGTTTCAAAATTAGGTATTGCTGGTGTAATAAAAGTGACTTAGGGACTAAAGTTGTTATTTTGGGCAAACCACAGGGACCAAACGTGTAATTTTTTCCCCAAATAATGAAGTTATCATAAAACCAAAAGAGTAAATTGCAAAAGTCGTCCTTATGGTTTGGCAAAATTGTAGGTTTCGTCTATAACTTTTCGAAAGTGCAGACAACGTCTTTATAGGAAACTTTGGGTTGCAGTTTTCGTCTTTGTCTAAAGTAAAAGTACTAAAATGCCATTGTCAAAAACTGCAACCCAAACTTTCCCACAAAGATGGTGCCTGCATTTTTAAAAACCACATGGACAAATTTTGCAATTTACTCAGGTGGTGTTTGTTTTTTAAGAGGCTCTGAATCTGAATCTGAACCGCACATCTGAATCTGAATCTGAGGAGTAAATGTCGGAATCTGACCGCATCTGAACGGAAAAAAAACTCATGTTTGAACCGCACATTAACTTGCTCGTACTAATTTTTCTTTTTGGTTATTTTTGTGTCAACAAGAGGCATTAAGACACCCCTCTCAAGTCTAGACCATTAAGATCTTACTGACTCTGACCGCGTCTGAACGGGAAAAAAAACAAACGGTTTGAACGGCCAAAATATCTAACCGCGTCTAAACAGTTCAGATTCAGAGGCTGTTAAGAGCCTCTTTTTAAAAAACAAACGCCCCCTCAAACCAAAAAGTTAAAAAAAAAAGTTAATTTTCAAAAAAAAGAAACGTTAGAATACACCTATTACTTACCGCCTACCACAAACCCACATTCAAATTCAAATTCAAGAAAATCAAGAAACACAAAACCCAGATCCAAGATCACATCTTTTTCCCAGAAATGGAATCCAAACACCAAATCCCATCTTCCCCTTTACTCCTTCGCGATATCTCGAACAATTTCAAGACCCCGAAACCCAAGAAACCAAACCCTAACACCAACAATTCTTTTCAGTTTGAATCGCCTTGTCCGACATTCTTTTCCGCCTTGAAACAAACACCCAAATCTTCTTCGGGTACTACGGTGAGAAGGAATAAGGCGAGATTCTCGCTTGCTGCTCAGAAAGTTAGGGCGATTGAACTTGAGCAGACGAAGTCGGCAAGAAAGTGCCAGAGTGATAAAGAAAAGGCGTTGAAGTCTTTGGCGAAGTCGCTTACTGTTTGGCTTAATTTCTTGCTTGAGAACCCGAGGTTTGGAATATTGGGTTCTTTTTATTTTGTTTGAATTTTGAAGATTTTTGAGATTTATGGGTTTATATGACTTTATCAAAATAAGCCGGAAAATTAGGGCTTATGAAATATAAGCCGAAATCAAATAAGCTAATAAGCCCGCATAGAAGCTTAAACAAACAGCCCTTTAGTTTATATGCGTGTTTCGGATAATGGGGTTGTTTTAGGAGTCAAATAACCCGACTTGATATTAATTAGTATTTGGTAGCATAAAGTTGGTAATATTTTAGTGTAGCACTTGTTTAGTTTATATACGTGTTTCGGATAATGGGGTTGTTTCAAGTCATACTATTTAGTTCTGTTTGTTATTTAGGAGTAAAATAACCCGACTCGATATCAATTAGTATTTGGTAGCATAAAGTTGGTAATGTTTTAGTGTAGCACTTGTTTAGTTTATATACGTGTTTCGGATAATGGGGTTGTTTCAAGTCACACTATTTAGTTGGTAGGAGTCGAATAATCAGTTTGATGCTGGTTGGAACTTGACTCGATATTACTTAGCAGCATAAAGTTGTTAATATTTTCTTGTAGTACTTGTTATATACTTTAAAATGCATATCCAAACACAGCCTAAAACTGTGTTTCTTAGTATTTAGGATTCGAGTTATAATCAGTTTGATGTGAGGTGTAACCCCTTTGATATTAACTAGTAGCATAAATTTATAAATGTTCTCTTGTGCACTTGCTATACAGTATCCTATTATCACTTTTTAAAATGCATACCCAAACACGGTCTAAAACTATGTTTTCGAGGTCAAAATATTTGGTTGAGTTTGATATACGTGTTTCGGATAATGGGGTTGATTTGGGTCACACTAGTTAGCTGTGTTTGTTACTATTTAGGTGCAACTTGACTCATATTAGTAATATTTTCTTGTAGCACTTGTTATACAGTATCACATTATCACTTTAAAATGCGTATCCAAACATTGTCTAAAACTGTGTTTTTCGAGATTTTTAGTTGTTGTAATAGTAGTACAAATCTCCTTATGTTAATGTGTTTAGTGGATAAATGTGGTTTGAAATGAGGGGATATTTTAAGAAGTTGTGTTTGGATATGTTATCTTGTTACTATTCAGAAGTTAAATAATCAGTTAGATGCTAGTTGCAACCCGGATCGATATCAGTTGAAATGCACACCCAAACACTGCCTAAAACTATGTTACAAGTCAGAATATTTACTTGTGTTTGGATATCTTATCTTAGTACTACTATTTAGAACTCTACATAAATCCATATGATGCTAGCTGCAACTCGGCTAATATCAGTTAGTAGCATAAGATAATTAATATTCTGTTGATCATTTAGTATCACGTTAGTACTTTTTAAACTGCATATCCAAACTCTGCCTAAAACTGTGTTTTTGAGGTTGGTATTAAGTTTTTAAATGACTTGTTATTTATAAAAATTCAGGTCTTGTGGAGTTGAGATATCTAGATTTACTGGTGAGGATTCGCCTGATGGGTCGTCGAAGGTGTTTTTGGGTGAAAAGAGGGATAGTACGGGTCATGGTGGAGTTGAGGTTGATCGAGAGTGGCGTGGGCCAAAGCGTAGGAAGGATGAGTTATGGATTCATAAAGGTGAAGTGGAAAACAAGTTCTCAAGTACTATGTATTCGCGCTTGAAAGTTTCGCTTGGGGATATTTGTAGTTTAGATGATATGAAGGAGAGAATGGCGACTTACTTGAGTCTTACTACTTGCAAAGAGATCCTTGATGTCATGACTCATGTCACGAAGGTATGTATGTTGATTCATTGTAGGCTTATGTTGTGCTTCTTTGTATTGGAAAATTTTATAAAACAGAAACCTACTTTTCGAGATGCTTTAACTTAGTTTGGAAACATTTATTACTGAGGTAGAACATAGAAACGTGTACTTACCTAATTGGATCATTTTGAAAATTACGTTACTGTTAAATGGAACTTTTTCGTGTTCATATAAAATTTACGTGAATGCCAATTTGTGTATTTTAAATGACAGAATATTGATGAAGGAAGACTAAAGATGAAGGCTCACTGCCCGATAGTTACTGATGTTGGAATGAAGGAGAACGCCTTAAAGATACTAATGAGCTACAACCCTGTTTGGTTAAGGATCGGACTTTACATCGTGTTTGGTGGTGAATCTTTACTGCCAAAGCCAAATGCAGACACGAGTTCAGAGCAAGACGCTTCTTTTCTGAAAATGGTTGCTGAAAAACTGTTTTTCTCGCATGCTGCATTAGCAAAAGCCTACATTTATAATAAGTTGGTTGACGGGTTGTACAGACCAGGCTATTATGAAAAGCTAGGGAGTGTTATATTGAAGAAGTTTTTATTGCTAGCACTTATACTTGATCGAGCTAAATCACAGAGCAGTTTGCCTATTAGTTACGGTATAGATGGACTTGATGGTGGTTCACCTTTATTGTTCACATCTCGAGCTAGCATAAAATCAAGTAGTGAAATGATTTCTGGTAAGTAAAACAATCTTTATCTCATTAACTTTTGTTTTAGTTAAAACGTTTATAACTCATAGGTTTGGTTTTGGTTCTTGTCATGTGTAGGTTTTTTATCATCGGATGTCATGCATGGAGTCGGTAATCTTATAACACATCTCACGATTATAGGATACAAAGTTTCTTACCAACAGGTACGATGTTAGTTTGCACCGCTTACCTATAAAACAGCATATGTGTGAGGTTTTACACAATGATTGACACTCGTTTTTCATGTTTGATTTTGCAGAATCCACTTGTCAAGTATGTGTTTAAGGTGACAGATCTTTTTAATGATCTAAAAGATGGCGTTCTTCTGTGTAGAGTCATTCAACTGTTACAACATGACCCATCTGTTCTTAAGGTTGGTTCACTGGTACGGAAAATGCTACATAGTAATATAAATCGAGTTGTCTCTAACTACCAAATGCTGTTTTATGTTGGCCAGAAAGTGGTCATCGCATCAGATGACCGAAAGAAAAATATGGCAAATTGTGAGATTGCCCTTAAGTATTTGAAGCAGAGTGGAGTTCCGTTACATGATGAAGATGGAACTGAGATTATAACAGAAGATATTGTAAATGGAGATAAGGAGCTCGTAATTTCATTGTTATGGAACATGTTTGTTCATTTACAGGTTTAAATGCAATCTTGTACTTAGTCAATAAATATGAGTGTTTCCTTATCCTTGTTAATGATTGGATTATGGGGTTGAACTGCAGTTGCCGCTGTTGATCAACAACAAGCTTGTATCGGATGAAATCACCAATATTCGTGGACCTGAAGCGGTATGCATTGTACAGATATAAATAACACAATTTTCAACTTACTCATGCACGATTGACTTTTTGAACCATCATACTTGACACTTCAATTTCCAACTTGTTCATTCTAGCAGATACTTCCAAATACCTCAAGTCAATTGGAGATGCTTCTCGAGTGGATTAAGGTAATTTGTGATAACTATGATTTAAAGGTTGAGAATCTTGCTTCATTAGTCGATGGTAAAGCCATGTGGTGTTTGCTTGATTATTACTTCCGAAAAGAACTTTGTAATGATACATCTAACAAGGTATTAACTCTTAGCACAAGAAAGCCGTGTTTTGTTCGTCATCTTTATTTCTTTTATATTCATGTTTCTTGTTGTATGTTTGTGAATGCTTAGGAACTACAGGAAACAAATAAAGTCTCAATCATGTCAGCTTCAGATTACGTTGACGCAGTACATAACTTCTTGCTGTCACAAAAGCTGACAACGCTATTGGGGAATTTCCCTGAGGTATAGTTACTCATATACGGATATACCTTTATCCTATGTATTACTTCCTTATCTAAAATTGCTTTATAATTGTCGTGATCTGCGTTTTCCTATGTTTAGGTTCTGCAAGTTAGTGATATACTTGAATATAAAGGCGCGTGCAGTGATCGGGGTGTGATCATCTTGTTGGTTTTCCTATCATCCCAACTAGTTGTCAAGAGAAATCTGGTAAAACCCCAAACCATCGTCTTGTAGGGTAAAGTTAGAATACGTTGAGGACAAATAGGATTTAACATAATAACGCGCTCTTTTCTGTATACCAGCAACAGATAAATTTTCATAAGCTCTTGGGTCATAATCAAACTTCAGAAAGGAAATGTGTCAGACGAGACCGAAACCTTGAAAATCATGATGAGACGCTTCATGTGGAAGAAACTTGTCAGAACCGCAATGAAGGTTTATTATTTCTATTGTTCTCTATATAAAGTTGACTGCAGCTTTTGGTAAAACGGATTTCACTCAGACAGCTTATTTTGTTTCTATTTTTCCTATGCAGATAATGGCAGAAAGTTTAAGGCGATTATGGAGTGGTGGAAAGAAATGGCTCAGAATAACAGCAAAGCCAATGAGAAGCCGGTTTATGCAGCGTTACAAAGCTTTCCTTGCAAACAATATAGTGATGATCAACGAGGTTATTATTTATAAACCTTTTTGTCTATATTTACCTTAGCAATCTGTTTCTTTAGCTTATAAACGTATCATAACCCTTGTTTATGGTTTCAGGAAATGCTGCAAAAATCATACAATCCCATTTCAGGCGATTGGTTGAACACCGTAACTATAGACGAACAAAAAAGGCAGTTTCTTTTCTACAATGTGCCATAAGGAATTTAATCGCTCAAAGGAAACAAAATGACGCTGCCGTTGTAATTCAAAATTGTTATCATAGCTGGATCATAAGGAATCGTTTTCTAAATCAGAAGCAAGCAGCAGTTAAAGTTCAAGCTTGTTATCGTAGTTGGATATTAAGGAAGAATTTCTTGACTCAAAACCAAGCAGCAGTCGATATTCAAAGTCTTTATCGTGGATGGGTATTGAGGAAGCGTTTCTTGAACAAGAAACAAGCAGCGATCAAAATTCAAAGTCATTATTGTGGATGGGTATTGAGGAAGCGTTTCTTGAACGAGAAACAAGCAGCGATCAAAATTCAGAGTCATTATTGTGGATGGGTATTGAGGAAGCGTTTCTTGAACGAGAAACAAGCAGCGATCAGAATTGAGAGTCATTATTGTGGATGGGTATTGAGGAAGCGTTTCTTGAACGAGAAACAAGCAGCGATCAAAATTCAAAGTCTTTATCGTGGATGGGTATTGAGGAAGCGTTTTTTGAACGAGAAACAAGCAGCTATCAAAATTCAAAGTCTTTATCGTGGATGGGCACTGAGGAAGCGTTTCTTGAACGAGAAACAAGCAGCGATAAAAATTCAAAGTCATTATCGTGGATGGTTGTCAAGAAGCTGTTTCTTGAAACAGAAACAAGCAGTTATGAAACTCCAAAGGTTCTATTGGTCTATGAAATGTTTGAGGAACTTTAGACGCAGCAAACTTGAATTCTATTCAGCGATGGTTATTCAGTCACATACACGAGGATGGATTGCGCGTAGAGTAGCATGTAGACGTAGATGTCAAATTGTACAGATACAGGTAAGTTTACTCACAGAAAATTTTGAAAAAATGACCGAGAAATACTAGTGTAGTGAGCTAGTTTCTTTCTTGTAAAGATCATGACTTGTGTACTTTTATGAATCCAGAGTGTTTTCCGTGGTTGGTTGATGAGAAGGGAGTTTTTACTGCAAAAGAAGGCCACAACAAAGATTCAAAGTGCTTTTCGACGCTTTGCATGCCTCAAGGCCTTTAACAGTCGTAAGGATGCTGCTATTGTAATCCAGCGATACGTGAGGGGTTGCATTACTCGAAAGAGGCTTTTAGGTAAAGTCTAATCTGTTTCAATCATTTTACGATGTTCATGTCTGAGTTTATTTTGATGTTACTGACTTTGAATCTGATGGAACAAAGTGACGGCGTGCATACAAGAAAGTGAAATATCAGGCTGCAATTATAACGCCCAGACAAGAACAAAATCAGCCATTGTTATCCAAACTAATGTTCGGAGATGGATTGCTAAAAGAAAAACAGTTCAAAGGAGGCATCGTATTGCAGTGATCCAAGTGAGTTTCATAACTTTTGTTCTTACTCTTATTATGCATATAAAAAGAAGTGCAAATGCTAACGCGAATCTTTTTTTGTAGTCATACTGGAAAGGATATATCGAGAGAAAGCATTCAAGAGAAAAGGTATCGGATATCCGATTGAGGGTGCAACAAGCTGCTGCAAATGTGGACGAAGGTAAGCGAATTATAAACAGGCTTATTGCAGCACTTGCAGAACTAAAAAACATGAAGAGCGTCAGTGGCATCCTTCATACCTGTGCAACCCTCGGTAAACATTCTGTAAACCAAATATATGGTCCCTCACAGATACTAATTACGTATAGAGTCCCTAGAAACACTATTTGCCTTCTATTTGTAAACTAAACAAAGGCACCTTATATGTAATTTACTCTTTTGTATATTAAGGTCTTGTCCATTTTCGTCATCTACTAGAACATATTGTATTGATATAACCGGGTATTGTTTCACAGAAATGGCTACAAAGCACTCTCAGAAATGTTGTGAGGAGCTTGTGGCTGCTGGAGCCATCGACACACTACTTAAACTAATTGGTTCTATCAGTCGAAGCATTGCTGATCAAGAGGTTTTAAGATACTCATTTTCTACTTTTAGAAACCTTACACGCCATCCTCATTTGACTGAAGCGCTCATCGAGACTAATGGATCAAGTCAAGCAATCCTTCTGGAATTTATTCGGTCTGTAGATATGTTTCTTGACAACCTTTTTTATTCATTGACCCGGTTCTTGTCATGGTTTATTCTAAATTCCTTTTTGTTGTTGGCTGCAGAAACAAAGATGAGACATACTTCATTGCAGCTGATGTTCTACAAAACATATGCTCACACAAGAAAGGTGTCGAAAGATTACGCGGTTTTCCTTCTTTAGTGAAGAGATTGCATAATAATGTTGAAAATCTTAAAAAGAAAGCAGCTAATGACAAGAGGTATAGTTTGTTGCACCTATCATTTTACTGTTTTTGTATTCTTTCACATTCTTGTAACTGATGTAAACATTTTGTATATGCAGGAATCCACGAACCCCAGCAACAAAGGAACAGATAGACCGAAGCCGAAGATTGAAGGAAGCCGTTAATATCTTGAAACTGATAACCAATAGCTAAGATAGATTCCTTCTCGGAAAGCGTTTTTTCTCAATTCTTGATTTCTTGGAAGAAATCTTGTTTGATGCAAATGAACATAGGATTAGTGTTTGATCAGAAGATTGAAGCTGTAGGTTGTTTTTTCAATGAATTGTGTAGAATGAAGATCTTGTTTAATTGATTCTGATGTTGAAAACGATCGTTTACTGCTTCAAAATTAAGCACTATATGTCTTAACAATACAACAGTTTCTTTATGTAGAACGAAACATTATCGATTCCATAACAAATCTTATTTTGGTATCAATCGGTTTAACCCTACATCTAAATGGATATTTACACACCAACGAAATCTTGAACAGTTAACATACCTCCCCCAAACAATGCTCATAAATATTAAAACCGAATAACCTTAAAAATATCAAATTCAAATATGGAATCAAACTTTTAAGGATTCAAGCAGCCCTAGCAAGAACCTCCGTCTGCTGTGGCAGATCGGCTGGTTCGATATAAAAACCCCTTCTAACAAAAGATCTTGGTACAGTAACTGTCAACACCCCGTTCTCATAACAAGCAGATATTCCATTTACATCAATTGTATCTGGTAACCTGAACTTTTTCATGAATGTCCGGCCACCGGCTGTTGTAACGGTATCATCAGCTGATTCTGTACGAATAATAAGGTACCTTGAGTCCTCAACCTCCACACAGATTTCCTCCTTCCTAACACCTGCATACGAGAATAAACCATTATAGAAAAAAACAGAAAAATCTTTGATTAAACATATAAATATTGTCAAACCGGATCTTAGCCAACGACGAGTTATATACAGAAACTCATAGATAAACCAAATACAGAAATCTTGATTTTTCACAAGCAAAATAAATGGAACACGAGTGTCTTAGAAATGAACAATTGTGCGCAAACAAACCCGTTGATTCTTTAAAGCAGGCATTTTTAACCCATTTTGTAAACCAAGCACGAAAATAAACCACCCGAAAAGAAAAGAATCAAGAAATCTTTATTTCATAAAAAATAAATATAAACTTCCTAACATGGGCGTCTTAGAAACTAATTTCTGTATGCAATCAAACCAGTTAACAACCATTTAACGAGTTAATATCAAGAAAAACATAGGTAAACCAAACCGGTTCCCTCAAGACTTGCTCCTATAAACCTGGAATTTTTAACATTTAAAAAAGTACAAAATTCAAGAAACGCAAAGATTACCAGGGATGTCAGCAGAGTAAATGTGGGATTCAGGGGTTTCGGTCCAATGAACGTAGTTTTCAGGAATGAAAGGGTATGGAAAAAGGAGAGGGGAGGTGAAAAATGAATGCCAAGAAGGGTTGAATGTTGAGAATTCCATTTTTCTTCCTTTTCTTCGAAAAATTCTCTTGGTAAAAAAAACCAAGATATATGAATTCAGAGAAATCTGAACCAAAAATCTGAAAGGAAGAATGAAGAAAAAAAAGTGGTTGGTTTGATTATTTAATTATAAGTTAACAAATTTTGGGTGGTGGTTTGGAAGCTCCTGCAAAATGATTGGACTCTTTAAATTTTAAAAAGAAAAAACACAAAACCCTATCCATTTGTTTGTTTAATGATCTATCATTGAATTTGAGGTCATTGAGATTTTTTTAAATGGTAAATGACTTATTTACCCTTGAACAAGATTTCATAGATAATGGGACATAAGGTTGAATAAGTCTCCTTTATATAAGGTAGTTAAAAGCCTTGAAAAGTCTTTGTGAATGGGTACTTTGGACCACCAACTGTATCAGATTTTTCATAGAAGTACTAAAATCTTTATCCAATACCATAAAAGATGCACCTTTTTCTTTTTCCAACAACAAAAATGAGATAACTTATTATAATCTACATGTATATAAAATGATATGTGAAAGGATCACTTATTTTGTTACTTTTTCTTCTGTTTAAAACTTAACTAACTTTGCAAGTCTAAGGAGGTGTTTGTTTAAGCTTATACGTGGGCTTACGAGCTTATTTGATTTGATTCGGCTATATTTCAAAAGCCTTAACTTTTCAGCTTATTTTGAGACTTATGGTCTTGTATTAAACTTATATAGGCCTACAAGTCCCAAAATAAGCCGAAGAATAAATAAGCTCATAAGCCACATATAAGCTAAACAAACACCCCCTAATATAAATTTAAATCCTCGTATTAATTGGATGCAAATTTGATCCCATGTTCAAATTTTGGTTAATTGGATATCTAAATGATCAAGCAAAAGTCATCTAGTGAACCAATCAGTATGCTATCGTACATAAGGATACAATAAGATGCAGCCCAAAAACGATTAGTATATGAAAGTACAATGAAGCAGGATACCTGTATCGACTTGAGTTATTAAGTGTTGACTCCAAGCACGAATCCATTGCTATAAGAAGGAAGATTAGTAGACATGCTGTAATTCCTCACCGGAGAACGGAAAGGATTAGGTGTAACAGGATGTGTGATGTGCAAACCAGCACCACGAATGACTTGTTTCGCCTTTGAACATAATATCTCAGACTGATCAGTGAAGAACGCTGGCAATCCCTTTGCTTTAATCAACTCAAGCGCACCAATCCAGCTAGAATAACTCTCGAAACCACAATTTAGACCTATAACGACATGGGGTGGAGGCAAGTAAGGTGCTTCCTCTTGGTAAATACCCCTTACTATGTTCACACGCACTCTGCTACTAATTCCCGAAGTTGAACCTGACAAATTAGTAGGGACACCTGGCCCAACCATCACTATTTGTACGTTTCCCATCCCGTTGAGAATATGACTTATCTCAGTGAACGCTGGCATCCAATCCAGTTCCTCCTCGGGTCCAATATAGTGAAGAACGACTTCTTTACCCTTGAGTAATAGATTCTTGGAAATGACACTTAGCGTTGTTAAGATGTAATAAACTGTTAACGGGTGTGAGAGGATATCAGCAACAGGACTAGACAATGGCAGTGATCGGAGATTGTAGTACTCCAACCAGCTTGAGAGAAGGATCGGGTTTGATATCCCGTGTCTTTGCAAAAGGGACTCGTGTGGGTACACATCATCATCTAAACCACCCCAAGAATCCGAAAGTTTGTCTGTTGTTGGGAGTAAACCGAAAGGACAGTGAGAATAACAAGGGCATTTTCGCCTCCACATACCTTTTCTGTGAACACCGTTTCCTATTAAGTCAAGATATCTACACGGATTTTCGTTGAAACAAGGGAATGTGAAGATATTTATTGCTAATTCGTCTTCACGTTCCATCATTGCTTTATAGTGCCCACAAACGCCTTTATGTGATTCCTTCCAGTGTTGCTTTTGACAGACGGAGCTACAATAGATTATACCATGACAATGGTCACAATATGTAATATGGTCTCCCGAAACTTCTTTCTCACATTGAGCACATTGTCGTGAACTGCCTGCGGACCTCATATCGAAAAAAGTCTCCTCCTTTCTGAAGTCCGAATGTTGGGATTTAGTAGGGGTTGACCCGCCACTCGAGTTGACCTTTTCAGTATACCCTTGACCAGGTGGGTGCGAGACTGTAACAGCAACAATATCATTACCCTTTGACATTTCAGGAGGCCACTGCACATCAACAGTTTCAATAAACGGCTCAAAGTAAACGAATTTAGACCATTTTGGAGTATCATCGTCTTCTTGAAGTAAAGGATGGACTAAAGAAACGGCTTTCATGACTCCATACATGAACCTAAGCTCTTCGATCGTGGGATTTCTGCACCGAAGCTCACCAGATGAATTGCAACGACAAACATCAAAAACAGGGAAACGATCAGCACCAGATACCTCCAACGACAAAGCCTTAATCATTTTCTTATGCGAAGGTAACATCAACGACTGAACCTCATATGTCGCCCTCATAACCTCAACATTAGGCGCACGAATAGTCTCTCTAGAACCCATCGTTTTCCTCGCATCATTTTCCGACCTAAACATATACAGCGCAAGATCACCACCATCTCCACCAACAAACTGAACACAGGGAAACGGCTGTTTCTTTCCAGTCCAATCCGAATCCTTCCCTACCCTAAGCCCAAAAAGATGATCAGGTCTCAATCTTTTCCACGGATCAGTTCTGTACAGAGCGGCTGCTGCTTTATACATAGCCTTAATAACAGAATGAGAAACATTTTCGACATTCATCAAACAAGTACCCGATCCTAAACCAAGTCCAGGACCAGAACCAAACTGTTCACGATACCTCGAGAACAACGTCTTCAATTGACTGTCCATATATCCTACCATTCAATAAATCAAATCTCACAAACACTTTCAAAACCTGAAATAAGCATTGCAATTTGCAAAGATCAGGTTTTCGCCAAATATACTAAATCCTAAACCAAACAATGCTTCACAATGTGGAAAATTTTCACAAAAACACATAAAGTTACAACGGCCTAGTGGTAATGCACTTAACCTTGGATATGGGGGTGGGCAGGGAAAGGGTCAGAAACATTCACGGGGATACCTCGGTTAAGCCACTTACATACGAGTCAAAGACTCACCCTCCCCGGGTAACCTAAACAGGGAAAACCTCATCCATTCACCTGTTTACATAAAGTTACAAACTTTTTACCTCGGTTAGGTACACATATGGGGTGGTCAGAAACGGTCGAAAACATTCACGGGATACCTCGGTTAGGCCTTAAGTCAAAGACTCGCCCTCCCCGGGTAACCTAAACAGGGAAAACCTCGCCCGTTTACATAAAGTTGCAAACTTTTTGCTCAAATCAAATCAACCATATACTCGTTAACATAGCGAAACACGAAAAATGGTTTAACTAAACTAGTACATATCTCAATATATCAAGTAAAACCCAAAAACATAACTGCATACATAATCACATAATGTGGGACCCATTAACACTAATCTAGCATTACTAAATGTACCCATTTGCAGAATGTTATATAAATTAACCTAATTTCATATCAAGTTTGTATCTTTTAACAAATGCAGATATTAGGGTACTAAAATTAACACAATAGTTTGGGGGAAAAAAAAAAAAAAAAAAAAAAAAAGCTAACATATATATATAAATGCAATGCAGATAAATGTATATACAGGATTTGAAGATTAAAGTAATGGAGAGGAGTATATACTGAGTCAAAGATGGATCCTAAACAAATAATGTCCCTCTTATGAATATGTTTATTTTGACTTTTTGTTAGCTTTTGGGTTTAACTAAAATTGTTTCATTTGACATCCAAATTAGAGGTAATTGCATTTTTGGTCCTTGTGTATGGCCAAACTGCAGGTTTGGTCCCTAAAACTTTAAAAGTGCAATGATAATCCTTATTTTGAAGTTTAGATTGCAATTTTGGTTTATGGATAAAGTGAAATAACTAAAATACTATATGTCTTATTCAGAGAAGACAAACGTAATTTGGTCATTTCACATCGATTAGGGACCAAAAATGCAATCCAAACTTCGGGGACTATCATTGCACTTTTAAAATTTTAAGAACCAAACCTGCAATTTGACACCACAGGGACCAAAAATGCAATTAACTCTCCAAATTAAATATCCATTATTTTTTTTATTTTTTTGAATGTCCTAAATGTGTTTTAGCCTATCAAAATTGGTTTTAGGAAGTAAAGATTGTAGAAGATATAATTACTAGGGGTGCCTTTGTACAAAATAAGGAAAATAAAGATTATGTTTAATTATGGTGCGTTTAGTTAGAGGGGAAAAAATTATTTTCTATCTTTAGTTTTGTAAAAATTTGAAAGAAATTTTTTTTTTCTATAAAACACTTGAAAATATAAAAATACGCGTTTAGTTGATGTTTGTATTTTATATTTTGAAGAAGGGAAGGACGGTTGTGGTTTACAAAGGAAAGCAAGGAAAATAACTAAAATTTGTTTTGTAGTTTTCCTTGCTAAGTTAGGAAATATGAGATTTTGTGTTTTACAAAATATTTTGTTGAAAACGTTGATTTGAAAGCGATATCTGTTTTCTTTGTTTTTCACAAAACGTTTTATAGAAAACAAAAGTGTTTTCCCCAAAACTAAACGCATCCTTAATGTTTCCATCAAATTTATTACAAAATAGAAAATTTGTATAAGTATGAAATAACAAAGCCATAACATCCACATAAACGTCATATTTCAAGTCAAAGAATTACAAACAAGACATCGATGACTTATGTATGCAATAAGTATGAAATAACAAAGCCATAACATCCACATCACTAGGGCACTTGTTACGGGTCCCTAATAACTTAGATTAATCAAAGAAGTAAATGCAAGATGCCTCAAAATATATAGCAAGTATCATAAATAGTCAATAAACTCATAAATTCATTTGAAAGTGAGCTTATGGTCTTTTTCAAATTTTGATAAGCCAATAAGGCCATGATAAGTAAATTTCAAACACCCACCTAAGAATACCAGAGGGTGGTAAAAATTTCTAAAGACAGCTTATTCTAAGCACCCCCATATATGAGAGTTTTGGGATGGATTACTAAAACCGCTTATTTGTTTATTGTGTTTTAAAATCCAGTAGCGTGGTCAAGACTATCATTGCAATTCATTAAACCAAATTCCATACATTAACCAAACGTCATTATGTAACCAATATCTCACTTCTAAAGAGCAAAAACATATATCAGACATCTACTAACCGCATTCTTATGGATTTCAATTAGTCTTAGACTATAATCCCACATAAACGTTCAACATCTAATCTCCAAGTCTCTAAAATTAGCCCAGGCCTCCTTCGTAGCTTGATTATAGACAAATATGATTAACATATAAAGTCCACCCATATAATTTAGTAACATCATCACATATTGCAGGATACAGCAAAACCGGTTACCTAACATTATTAATAAATTTTGAACCAATGTCAATTCACACGTTAAAGATTAAACATATACAAAATTCACCCATTTACATGAATAAACCTTCTTAATAACATTTTATCAATTGGGTTCCAAAGTTGTACTGGTACCAAGTTGGAACTAGACAAATTATTAATTTTATCGAAGTTATTAATTTATCGAGTAGCAATTTATACAGGTTTTACTGTACATTGTTTCATATAATGATTTTATGCTTTCATACTGCTTAATAAGAAACTACCCTGATGAATTCCTTGATGGTGTCAGGATGGTTAACAAATACGTGTTCTTGATCAAGTCAATATCCATCTTTTTAAAAGGTAAAATTTATTAGTTTATAGATTATGGTTAAGGTTCGATCTCAATACTGGTAGCTTCGTTTTCTTGAATCAAGTCAATACACAACCCTTATAAGGTGCAAATTGTTAGTTTACAGATTATGGTTACGGTTCGAACCCAATATTTGTACTATCGCGATGTATGAAACTTTATACATAGAAGAAATGTATTGTTATTGAGATTACATATACCAAAACATAATTTATGTGATTTGAAGATAAACTCTCTAGAAACTTAGATCGGCATGGAAATCCTGATCCTGTTTGCCCCTTTTAGACGCAAACGGACCATTTCCAAAATAGCTATATCTAGATAATGAGCATTTATTCAATTATTTTTTTAATCAGTTGAGATTGAACTCATGACTTGTTTCACAAAAACACCAATTAACTAACCAAATTTACCAATACCCAAGCCATGTCATTTCTCAATCATTAATTATACTAGCATAAACTGGAATTGTTAAATAATTAAACTAACTTATTAGCTTATTATGTTTTGAAACAAGATTAGCTAATTCAACCACTTTGTTGTGCAACATCTTTTCACCAAATATTTCCTTAAATTATCCACATTCTGAAAAAGTAAAAACATTGATTTAGGAACATAGAAGGTCAACATATGACCACAAACACTTCTCATAGTTTGTCCTAAACAATACAACACTTGCTAGTTGACATTGATCTCTAAGTTTCATTTATCACCCTCAACTTTTACTAATATCACAAACCCCTTACTATATCAAATTTATCACTACACACTCTCAGTAGCACAACACAATTTCATCTGAAAATGTCCACCGTAAACCACCAGCAAAATCCAAGTCAGTTTTCCGGTAATTTTGAAGTATACCCATTTCAATTTTGAAATAAAGTTTGATGCTTTTTGGGTTATTTTTTGATTTGAAGATTGACCCATTACATGATTTACTCATGTGTACTATCCCTTTTAAAATCTCTTGGATTAAATTTATTTTTTTTAAAAGAAACT